>SJYA01001795.1:519088-541475 GCA_006410615.1 Neotragus moschatus | reverse complement strand
AAACAGTGGAAACAGTGTCAGACTTTATTTTTCTGGGCTCCAAAATCACGGCAAGTGGTGACTGGAGCCATGAAATTAAAAGACGCTTACTCCTTGGAAGAAAAGTTATGGCCAACCTAGATAGCATATTCAAAAACAGAGATACTACTTTGCTGACTAAGACCCATCTAGTCAAGGCTATGGTTTTTCCAGTAGTCATGTACGGATGTGAGAGTTGGACTGTGAAGAAGGCTGAGCACAGAAGAATTGATGCTTTTGAACTATGGTGTTGGAGAAGACTCTTGAGAGTCCCTTGGACTGAAAGGAAATCCAACCAGTCCATTTTGAATGAGATCAGCCATGGGATTTCTTTGGAAGGAATGATGCTGAAGTTGAAGCTCCAGTACTTTGGCCTCCTCATGCAAAGAGTTGACTCATTGGAAAAGACTCTGATGCTGGGAGGGATTGGGGGTCAAGAGGAGAAGGGGACGACCGAGGATGAGGTGGCTGGATGGCATTACTGACTTGATGGGTGTGAGTCTGAGTGAACTCTGGGAGTTGGTGATGGACAGGGAGGCCTGGCATGCTGCGATTCATGGGGTCGCAAAGAGTTGGACACGACTGAGTGACTGAACTGAACTGAACTGAAGGAAAACAAAGACCTGTTCCACCTAGAACTCTAACATACCTGTAAAAGAAATCAAAGATAATAGAAACAGATGGAAAAAGATACCATGTACTTTGACCAGAAGGCTATACTATGCATGGTAATTTACAGACTCAATGCAATCACTATAAAATTACCAATTTTATATATATATATATATTACCAATGGTATTTTTTACAGAACTAAAATGAAAAATATTATGTGGAGACACAGAAGACCCTGAATACTCTAAGCAATCTTAAGAAAGTAAAATGGAGTGGAGGAATCAGGCTTTCTGACTGCAGACACTATTACAAAGTTATAGTTATCCAAATAGTGAAATTCTGGCACAGAAATAGAAATATGGATCAAAGGGACATAATAGAAAGTACAGAAATAAACCCATATATCTATGGTCTATTAAACTTTGATGAAAAAGACAAGAATATACAATGGAGAAAACACAGTCTCTTCAATAAATGCTTCTTGGAAACCTGGAAGGCTACATGTAAAAAAAAAAAAAAATGAAGTTCCAACACTTTTTAACACCATACACAAATTAATCTCAAAATGAATTAAAGAGCTAAATGTGAAAATAGACACTATAAAACTCTAAAAGGGAAACATATACAGAACACTCTTTGACATAAATCACATCAATTTTTTTAAATATGTCTTCCTTCAAAAGTAATGGAAATAAAAACAAAAATAAACAAATGGGATCTGATTAAGCTCAACAGCTTTTGCAAGCAATAGAAACCACAAACAATGTGAAAAGACAACAAAGAGAATGGGAGAAATATTTGCAAACTATGTGACCAACAAGGGATTAGCCTCCAAACTTACAACTAACTCATGAGGCTTAATATCATAAAAACAAACCCCAAAAATGGGCAAATGGGCATAGGACCTTAATAGGCATCTCTCCAAATAAGACATACAAATGGCTAAGATGCACATGAAAAGCTTTTTCTTGTTGCTAATTATTAGAGAAATGTAAATCAAAACTACAATAAGATATCAGCTCATACAGGTCAGAATGCCACCAAAAAGTCTTTAAACAATATATGCTAGACAAGAGATAGAGAGAAGGATGCCATCCTATACTGTTGGTGGGAATGTAAATTGGTATTATAACAATGACTGTATCAACTTACATTATCATCAAGAGTATAGAAGTTTACTTTAAAAACAACAATAACAACAAAAACTAAAAGTAAAGCTACATTTTGTTCAGTTTCGTTCAGTCGCTCAGTCGTGTCTGACTCTTTGCAACCCCATGAATCGCAGCGTGCCAGGTCTCTCTGTCCATCATCAACTCCCAGAATTCACTCAGACTCACGTCTATCGAGTCAGTGATGCCATCCAACCATCCCATCTTCTGTTGTCCCCTTCTCCTCCTGACCCCCAATCCCTCCCAGCATCAGAGTCTTTTCCAATGAGTCAACTCTTTGCATGAGGNACAGAAAAGCCTACCTATCCTTTTAACCAATCCCCAAACCTCCTGTATTCATTTTAAAATGTTTGCCAAGAGCATTTGCCAGTGACTCAATATCAACAACAAGAGCATGTGCCATCTTTCTCTGCAGATACTGAACCCTGTGCTGCTGCCACTGCTGACCTTCAATACTCCCTGAGGGGAATTCAGGATGGAGAGTGAGGCACATCAGTTTCAGGGAAACTGGTGAAACAGGGTTTAGTTATATATTTTCAAGAACTAATTTCATGATCACAATCCTTGCATCTCTTGATATCTAGAAAATCACTAAATGTCTTCAAGGTGCCATCAGCTGCTCATGACTAGCAGAAAAACTTTTGTAAATTCAGCACTTGATTGCACTGAACTCCCCCTTCACCAAAAATTTATATATTAATCTTCCTCTATCACCTCTTTGGAGCAGTCTTTCAGAGTTATTTGAGGTGCTGCCTCCCAGGCTGCAGTCCTCATTTGCCCGCAAATAAAACTGAATTCACAACTCTCAGGTTGTGCATCTTTCCAGTTGACATGCCACATTAAAAGTTTTAGTTTAAGGAAGGATACATTTTTATAATTTATTAGTGCTTAAAAATTTATCAATCACAGAATGCTCTTATAACAGATAACCCACAATTGCTTAATTCTTAGTTTTCACTAGAAATGAAGTGTTCTAAGGGTAAAGAACTTTGATTATTATTTTCAATTAAATCTAAGAGACCTAATAATCACAGTAATACAAATCTATGCCCCAATGTGGAAGAAAGTGAGTTGAATGGTTCTATGAAGACCTACAAGACCTTCTAGAACTAACACCTAAAAAAGATGTCCTTTTCACCATAGGGGACTAGAATGCAAAAGCAGGAAGTCAGGAAAGACTTGAAGTAGTAGGCAGTCTTGGCCTTTGGGCACAAATTGAAGCAGGGCAAAGGTTAAAAGAATTTTCCAAGAGAACAAACTGGTCATAAAAAAAAACCTTCTTCCAGCAACACAAGAGACAACTCTACACATGGACATCACCAGATAGTTAATTCTAAAAATCAGATTAATTATATTATTAATTATATTATTTCCAAGATGGAGAAGCTCTACAAAGTCAGCAGAAACAAGTCCAGGAGCTGACTGTGACTCAAGTCATGAACTCCTTATTGCAAAATTCAGTCTTAAATTGAAGAAAATAGGAAAAACCACTAGACCATTCAGGTAGGACCTAAATAAAATCCCTTATGATTATACAGTGGAAGTGACAAATAGAGTCAAGGGATTAGATCTGATAGAGTGACTGAGGAACTATGGATGGAGGTTAGGAACATTGTTCAGGAGGTGGTGATCAAAACTATCCCCTGAAAAAAGAAATGTAGCAAGGTAAAGGATCATCTGAGGAAGCCTTACAAATAACTGATAAAAGAAGAGAAGTAAAGGGCAAAGGAGAAAAGAAAAGATATACCCATCTGAATACAGAGTTCTAAAGAATAACAAGAAGAGATGAGAAAGCCCTCTTCAGTGAACAGGAAGAAGAAATAAAGGAAACAAAGGAATGGGAAAGACCAGAGATCTCTTCAGGAAAACTGAAGATACCAAAGATAGGAACAAAAAAGGACAGAAACGATATAGACCTAACAGAAGCAGAAGATATCAAGAAGTGGCAAGAATACAAAGAAGAACTCTACAAAAAGGATCTTAATGACCTAACTTACCATGATGATATGATCACTCACATAGAGACAGACATCCTGGAGTATGAAGTCAAGTGGTCCTTAGAAAGCTTTACTGTGAATAAAGCTAGTGGAGGTGATGGAATTCCAATCAAGCTACTTAAAATGCTAAAGATGATCCTGTTAAAGTGCTGCATGCAATATGCCAACAAAATTGGAAAATTCAACAGTGGCCACAGGACTGGAAATCATGTTTTATTTCCAATCCCTAGAAGGGCAATGCCAAAAAATATTCAAACTACCATTCAAATGAGCTCAGTTCACATGCTAGTAAGATAATATTCAAAATCCTTCAACTAGGCTTCAACAGTACATGAACCAAGAACTTTCAGATGTACAAGCTAGATTTAGAAAAGGCAGAGGAACCAGAGATCAAGTTGCCAACATCCATTGAATCATAGAAAAAACAAGAGAATTTTATAAAAATATCTACTGCTTCATTGGCTACCTGAAAGCCTTTGATTGTGTGGATCACAGCAAAGTGGAAAATTCTTAAAGAGATTGGAATACCAAACCAACTTATCTGTCTTCTGAGAAGCCTGTGTGCAGGTCAAGAAGAAGAAACCTGTATCCCAGTGATGGGTGGAACTGGGACGACTTTTACCTCTGGAGGGTGGTGCCATGCTTAGGGGGACCTTGAGCCACTTGTCTGATGATGAATGGGCCTTTGTTTCTTCCCTGTTGATTTTTCGTCCTGAGGCAGACTATCACTGGAGACTACCTGCTGTTTGGTGGGGCTAATAGCAGCCTGTGGGAGGGCTCCAGTAAATTAGTATGTCCCCAAACTGCTGATGCCAGTTTTTCTATGCAATGAACCACAGCCACATCCTGACCCTGTAGGGATCCCCCAATACAAGAAGGTAAGGCAGGTATGTATGGCACAGTCTCTTATGGGGTCACTGCTTTTTTCCCTTGGTTCCTGATGTGCATGACACTTTGTGTGCATCCTTCAAGAATGAAATTTCTGTTTCCCTGTCTTTGGAATTCTTGTAGTCAAACTCAACTGGCTTTCAGTTCTCTGGGGGCTCCTCTTCCCATTGCCAGACTTCTTAGCTGGAAAGCCTGACATGGGGCTCAGAACTTTCCCTACTGTAGGATAACTTCTGGGGTATAATTTGTTTTCAATTTACAGATCTTCCACCTGGTAGATATCAGATTAACTTTATAACAGTAGTGTCTGTTCTATCATTTTGTTGTGACTTCCTCTTTCTCTTTGGATGTGTTTCTTACAACCAAAGAATTTATCTGTTTTGTTAGGTGGAAGGATTTTGTTCTTATTGTTGATAGTTGTTCAGCAGCTACTTGTGATTTTTATGTTTTTATAAGAAGGAGTGAGCTCATGTAGTCTATTCTGCCATGTGAGTTGTTCTTTTTTCCATTAGCCTTTTCCAATAAACCTTTCAGTGAAGTTATTTTAGAATTTTGAACCCTTTCTTTTGCATGCTAATTACAATAGAGATCTTATTCTGTCTGTTTAATTCGGGAAGCTTGCTTTCAACTGCACTTCTTAAATGAATGATCTTGTCAATTTGGAACTTTCCTCATAATGGCAATTTTAACTCTACAATTTCTTGTAGGTTTTGGAAGATTTTGGTAGATATCCTCAGCTTCTAAAACGTGAAATAAGCAAGTTTGTCAGAGGGTAGCATGCTTAATTGTTTGACACTTGAGGATTTTATTTCTTTAGCTAAGCCTTGGGTCTCTTGTGGCCAAACTAATACCTAAGGAGGATCTGCGACTGGATTCGGGATTTTATGATGTCTTGCTGCTGCTGCTGCTGCTAACTCACTTCAGTTGTGTCCAACTCTGTGCGACCCCATAGGCGGCAGCCCACAAGGATCCCTCATCCCTGGGATTCTCCAGGCAGGATACTGGAGTGTGTTGCCATTGCCTTCTCTATTATGATGTCTTACAATGGACATTTTTCCATGAAAATGTTCTTGAATTTGTGTGACTTAGTGTAGCTATAACTTGTTCTGTGACCAGCTTATCTTAGCAAGGTAGTCAGAATTAAGTGGCTGAGCACTCTAACAGGGTTTAAGTGCTCAATCCCACATCCACCAATTTTGTAGCTTTGGCTTCCAAGGTTATCGTTAACAATAAATTTATTACCCCTTTCGCAAAGATACATCTTTATAGTGACAGCTAACTTAAAGGTTAATAGTCCAATTTTTGTGTCTGCTTAGATTTTAATTTGCCATTGGTAAAAACAGTCTGAATTTCTTGCCTTAGTTTGTTTCCCCAAGTCTCCCCTATGTTTTTGCTTTGGACTTACCTTGAAGATATGTGAGTCTCCTAAAGTCTGCACCTACTGCTGACTTCCAATATAACTACCCTGGAAACTGTATAGGGTCCCAAAACCTTTCTGGAAAATTTAACAAGCCACAGAGATTTTGCAGATCTTATTTTATTAAAAAAAAAAAAAAAAAACTTGGATTGGAGAGCTGCACACAAGGAAGCAGAGCTCAAATATCAGTGAATTACCTCATCAAGCCTTGGTAACAGCAACCAGAAGCAGTGAGCTCAAAATGTTCAGTGAGCCCCTTGCCTGTGCAATTTATTGCCTTTAGGCTATTAGCAGTCAAGTTCATTCCATTCCTTCTTGCCCCAAAAAGCAATCAAAAATTATTGAAAAAGACAATTTAATTGATACAAACAAACTCTATTTAGCACTTCATGAAGTGGACAGTCTTCATTTGGAGACCTGAAAAATGGAGGTGAGTGGCAAAAACACTTTCATAAGATAAAGAATTAAGAACTAGGACATATAAACCAAGGACCTAATTCCCTATTTTAAATCTATTCATTTTTGAAATAGCTAAAGTCTTGTTTGAACCTCAATTAAATCAAAACCAAAAAGGAATGTAAGATCTTTATGAATAGTACTATAAAGTTTTATGTAAGATTAAGTAATAATTGAATGGAAATAAATGCTCAATAATATTATCAGTAATAACTAAGATAGATACAATTGATAAAGAGTAAAATTATGAAAGTAAAAGAAAAACATCAGGAAATACAGTTTTTTTTCCAGAGTATAAATTAATATTATTTTAGAAAATAAGTTACCATAGCTTATTAAAACTGCATATGCTCATTTTTTAAAATATTTCAACAATTCCAGTGCTGAGCATTTATAATACAGAAAATATTGAACACATGTACCCCAAGAGATAAGTAATAGATATTCAAACTGACTTTTCCATAATAGCCAAAAAAGGAAATAATATAAAGTATTATTAAAAGTACAAGGGGGAAAATAGATTATGACAGATTCAGATAATCTTTTTCACAAAAATGTAAAATTTTAACAAAAATTTCAAAAAAAATGTGAAATTTTTTCACAGTGATTTTTATATATATATATATATAAAATATATTTTCTTACCCTCTCATAGCAACAACTGTTAGATCAAAACTCAGATTAGTGGGCTGAAATAGTCAAAAAGGAGTTCAAAATTAAGTAAGATAAAACTATAATTTGAAGGATATGATGTGTGGAATTAGAGTGAAGAAATAAAATAGGAGTAAGGAGGACATATATCCTTCAGGGAAGTTAGGGTAGAATTGTATCTTTTTACAAGATGCTTATTTCTTTTTTTGAAAATATAAATTTATTTCTTTTAATTGGAGGTTAATTACTTTACAATACTGTATTGGTTTTGCCATACATCAACATAAATCCACCACAGGCATACACTTGTTCCCCATACTGAACCCCCCTCCCTACTCTTTATTTCTTGATGAATGTGAAAGAGGAGAGTGAAAAATTTGGCTTAAAACTCAGCATTCAAAAAACTAAGATCATAGCATCCAGTCCCATCACTTCATGGCAAATAGCTGTGAAAAAAATGAAAACAGTGAGAAACTTTATTTTCTTGGGCTCCAAAATCACTGCAGATTGTGTCAGCAGCCATGAAATTAAAAGACACTTGCTCTTTGCAGGAAAGACTGTGACCAACCTAGACAGCATATTAGAAAGCAGAGACATTACTCTGTTGACAAAGGTCTGTCTAGTCAAAGCTATGGTTTTTCTAGTAGTCATGTATTGATGTAGTAGTAGGACTATGAAGAAAGATGAATGCCAAAGAATTGATGCTTTTGAACTATGATGCTGGAGAAGACGCTTGAGAGTACCTTGGACTGCAAGGAGATCCAACCAGTCAATCCTAAAGGAAATTAGTCCTGAATATTCATTGGAAAGACTGATGTTGAAGCTGAAACTCTAATACTTTGGCCACCTGATGTGAAGAACTGACTCATTGGAAAAGACCCTGATGCTGGAAAGATTGAAGGCAGGAGAATGTGATGACAGAAGATGAGATGGTTGGATGGCATCACAGACTCAATGGACATGAGTTTGAGTAAGCTCCAGGAGTTGGTGTTGGACAGGGAAGCCTGACATGTTGCAGTCACTGGGGTCACAAAGAGTCAGACATGACTAAGCTAATGAACTGAATTGATGAATTAATAGTAATTATGCTAAACTTTGTTTAGTTATGTAATTCTTTAAACTTATGCACTCAATTTTTTAATAAGTTGTTTATTTGTCTAATCTCAGCCAAATAGATTTTTACAAGTACCTGAGGTCAGAAGCTAGCATATATATGATTTGTTCTATGTAAAGCTGTGATTTTTCATGATTAATAAAGAGGTATTTGCTGAATTTCAACAAAAAAGAGGACATCTTGGTTTTCCAAAGAAAAGAAAACCTAGAATTCTTAAATAAAAACATTTTTGGATTTAAAATAATTTTATAAAATATTATTTCATCTGTATTAAGGAAAAATGTGTGGAGACTAGCATAAGCATTACTAAATGTGATAGAAAATTCTTGAGTCATTAAAATATTGAGAGACTGAATAAGAGTTTTCCTACTTTCATTTTCACACATCCTAGTAAAAGTCAGCATAACTAAATTTTTTTTAAATCATTTGGATGAAACCAATCATTCTTCAGTATTTCAAAACATATAAGACATAGATAAAAATGTTTGTATTAGCAAAGAATGCAATTCAAAAGAAAATTCCTGATAAGAAGGAATGAGAGTTATCTCTCTTAAAAGAGAAAATTCTTATTAAATCTACTCTCTTACCTTTTTATCTTACCACCTACGAAATTATCTCAAAAATTTATCTTATTGTACTAGATATTTCAGGAATATTTCTTCCTGTTAATGAATGTTTCAGTTCAGTTCAGTCGCCCAGTCGTGTCCAGCTCTTCCCGACCCTATGAATCGCAGCAAGCCAAGCCTCCCTGTCCATCACCAACTCCCGGAGTTCACTCAGACTCACGCCCATTGAGTCAGTAATGCCATCCAGCCACCTCATCCTCGGTCGTCCCCTTCTCCTCCTGCCCCCAATCCCTCCCAGCATCAGAGTCTTTTCCAAGGAGTCAACTCTTCGCATGAGGAGGCCAAAGTACTGGGGCTTCAGCTTCAGCATCATTCCGTCCAAAGAAATCCCACGGCTGATCTCCTTCAGAATGGACTGGTTGAATCTCCTTGCATTACAAGGGACTCTCAAGAGTCTTCTCCAACACCACAGTTCAAAAGCATCGATTCTTTGGTGCTCAGCCTCCTTCACAGTCCAACTCTCACATCCATACATGACTACTGGAAAAACCATAGTCTTGACTAGACGGACCTTAGTCAGCAAAGCAATATCTCTGCTTTTGAATATGCTATCTAGGTTGCTCATAACTTTTCTTCCAAGGAGTAAGCATCTTTTAATTTCATGGCTGCAGTCACCATCGGCACTGATTTTGGAACCCAAAGAAATAAAGTCTGACACTGTTTCCCTGTCTATTTCCCATGAAGTGATGGGACTGGATGCCATGATATGTTTATGCATTTTCTCTCAATAAAACACTTAGTATTTCATCATTAGAATGGGTCCAATAAACTTACAAAGCAAAACAAGATGCAGAAGACTAGAGGACAATTGTGAGGTCACTATTGTAAAAGTAAGCATAGCAAAAACCAAACATTTTATCTTCTTTATCCTGATTTAACATATCCTCAAGTTTGATTTGGATGGAATAAATAATTCCCAGATTCTTCCTTACTTATAGAATTCATCTACACAATTGAAATGTCAGCTCTTCTCTTTTTTTTTTTTCCTTTAAGTTCAAATCTCCATAAGCAACCACTAAGCAACCCTTTATTTAATAAGCAGATATTTATTAACACCTTCATGTGCATGAAGAAGTGAAGTGAAGTGAAGTCACTCAGTTGTGTATGACTCTTTGTGACCTGATGGACTGTAGCCTACCAGGATACCATTTTACTAATTATTTTGCAAGAGCATGAAGCTGTAAAACTAAAGAGGAATATGGGTTTTATGTCCATCTACTTTTGAGTTCAGACTTGTAAAAAGTAAGTAAGGATTATTAAAAGAGGATTACATGGGATAAACAGAAGCAGAAAAATGGTAAAGATTAGAAATTTTAAAAAAAGAATGTAGTGGTTTAGTCACTCAGTTGTGACTGACTCTTATGACCTCATGGACTGTAATCCTTCAGGATCCTCTGTCCACGAAAATTCCTAAGCAAGAATACTGTAGTGATTTGTCATTTCCTTTTCAGGGGATCTTCCTGACCCCGGGATCAAAATACAGTCTCTGGCATTGCAAGTTGTCTCCTGAATTGCAGGCAGATTCTTTACTGACTGAGTCACCAGGAAAGCCCAAGAGAAGAATAATCAGTTTTATTCTAGCACAACATTGATATTTAATACAGTAAAGTGGAGAGAGGTGGGGTCAGGTTCCATTGGGAGTTTAGGACTAGCAGATGCAAACTATTATATTTAGAATAGATAAACAAGAAGATCCTATCATATAGAATAGGGAATTATATACAATATACTATAATAAACCATAATGAAAAATAAATATTGACATAACTGAATCATTTAGCTATATACTAGAAATTAATATAACATTGAAAATCAACTATAATTCAATAAACCAAAAAGCAAGAAAAATAGTGAATGATATGTTAAAAATGAGGTTTCTGATAAAAAACACCTGAAGGAAAACTTGCTGACAATTAAAATAAAATTTAAAAGAATAAAAATAAAATAAAAGCAATTAATGTGTATGCATTATGTATCAGACACTGCCAGATACTTCTTAATAGAGAAGGGGGGAAAATGTCTCATCTTACAGAATAGCATTCTAATGAAAAAAAGAGACACTCATATAAGCTATAATATAAAGTTGCATCTATCGTAATGAATATTTATAATTAAGAACAAAATTCAACTTTGGATTTTCAAAAATGATATAAGAAGATAACATTTAAATTGAAGTTTAGGTATGAATGGAAGAATAAATGGAAGTTAAAATATAATGGAAAACTGCAGAAATGCAAAATGATTGTTTAATATATAGTGAAGAAAATAAAAAATTTTGATACATCTGCAACTATAGTAGTTGAGATAGGTGAAACATAACACACATGAGTATTTTATATGTGGGTATAGCTGTGTGATTTAATTCTAAAATTCTTATCATCTTTGATATATTTTTATAATCATCATGATATTTTTATAATCAGTTTAAGTCCTTCCTTATGAGTTATTAAGAACAAAAAATGTAAAGAATTCATTGTCTTCATAATCAATACTTAGTGCCTCCATTCTTGTGTAAAAACTGTAACTATACTGGTTTGAGAAAAGGAAAAAACCTTCAGCAGAATTTCAAATGAAGAAAGATATTTAGCTTGGATGATAGATAAACAGGATCTTTTTCATTTAGCAGGAATAATTTTCAGTGTAAGACAAAATAAATGGTGACTGACAAAGGGCAGATGTGGAATACTTTCTGGAGACACAATTCAACTAATCATAGAAATAGATAAAGGAAAAATATGAGGACTAGTTGAGAAATGTACATCCTTATAGCAATAAGGACATGTACATATCTGTGACCTTTATTATCACAGCCAATCTTCAGTGAAATTATAAAGTAAATTTACCTTTGGAATTCTTATGTTTAATTTCTCCTTTTCTCATTATGATTCTCCTATTTAATACTGTTTTATGTTATTCATTACCCAGATTTATCTCTCTTTTACATATTTCTCAGATCATTAAATAAACAGCTCCCCTCTCAATTAGAGGTAAGTCTGGATCTGCTTGTCTCCTTAAACTATATCGAAGTCTTCAATCTGTCATACAATTGGCTAGAATAATTTTAGTTTTAATGGGGAAATTCTTTGAAGTGAGGCATGGTAGATATTTTTGACATCCACATGGGAAAATGAGCTGCTTTTCTGTATCAGTAACTTCCATCGAATTGAATTAGTGCTATATTGCATTAGTTGTCTTTCACATTATTACAACATAAGCATTCTTAATAAGACAATTTTGTACTGTATTAGACAAATTTAATATTGATGAATATTAAAGAAACATTGCTAATTTGATAGAAAACTGCTAGGAGGAGCAAATTATTTCATTAAAACTCAAATAAAGCTCACTTTGCATTTTTCCCCTCCTTGAATACCTGTCTATACTAATCAGAGGGTAGAAAAAGCAGATTGGGCTTTAGAGACCAGGTAATACATAATCCATATTCTCACCACAATCTGATGTCAACTTTCAGGCTCAAAATATTTCTACTATATTGTAGTTGCAAGTTTTTAGTACAGAAATATTTGTCCTGGGCTTGATACTATAGGTCTATTATAAATGCAAAAAGAAGACATTCGTGAGCAGTTACAATAATTAGCTGAATCTTCATGAGCTCTGAGTCAATAAAATGATGACACAAATTTCACATCCTCTTAATGCAACATCTGCTTCATCAGTTGAAAGAATTACAACCCTTGCTTTGAAGGAGTCTTAATGACACAGGCCAAATCTTAATAGATAAGTAACTAAGATGAATATATTCTTCCCTTCCATGCATAAAGAGAGCATTGTCTTAATTGGAACAGAATTATAGTATATGCTGGATTTTGTAGATACTCAAACATTTAATTTAGGTTTATAAAATAACACATAATTCTAAAAATGAAAAAAAAGGCAATTATTAGAAAACCAAAATGAGTCAGTATATGAGTTTGTTCCAAATTTTACTCTAGAATATCAAAGATTAAATTATCTTTCTACTCTTCTTTTTTTTTTTTTTTGCTCAAGCAAGAGTTTTTATTTTTATTTTTTTAGTTTGTTTTGCTTTACAATACTGTACTCATTTTGCCATACATTGACGTAAATCAGCCATAAGTGTACCTGAGTTCCCAATCCGGATCCCCTCCTTTCCCCCTCCCTCCCCACACCATCCCTCCAGATCATCCCCACTCATCAGTCCCAAGCCTTCTGCATCGAACCTAGAACGGCAATCCGTTTCCCTTATGATATCATACATGTTACAATGCCATATTCGCAAATCCTCCCACCCTCTCCCTCTCCCACGGAGTCCAAAAGGCTGTTCTACACATCTGTGTTTCTCTTGCTGTCTCACGTACATGTTTAACACCACCATCTTTCTAAATTCCATATATATGTGTCAGTATAAAGCAATCTACTCTTCTTTTGAAGGTTGCTTAAGTTGTAATTCAATTACTGCATATTCAAAATGCAAGAAAATAAATCATAAATAAGCTCTAATTACTATTTATTATGTAGACAGGTATTAAGACAAAAGCCCAGTTAAGAATACACCTGAAGGGCAATTGATCATTTGTTTTTTGAGTATAGGAATCATTCAGCAGAGAAGAAATTAACAAGTGATAGATATGTGTTAATTCTGAAAGCAGTTCTTAGATTTTGTGTGGAAAACTTCTTTTTAATCTGTGTGCATTTTATAAAAATCATCAGAGTATGGTGTTTTACCAAACTTTAAAGCTATTCAAATTTATTTTTCAAAGACAATTTTGTATAAATATATCTGCATTGCTGAAGTTGCCAATCAATAGAGAAGAAAGAAAAAGCTAGACTGATTTTGCTGCATTCACAATGGTCCTGACCATTATTAGGTCCCTGGGGTCATATTCAAGATGGGTCTTATATCTCTTAAGATTCAGGCTTTCAAAATCTTGTCCCTAATAAAATATAAGGAAAGCGTATTATTAGCACAACATAAAGCTTAGAAGTAACAATATCAAAGAAAGACACTGCCTGTTAAATATTGGTACCAAATCTTCCCCAATTATACAGAAAACAACAATATTCTGTAAAAAATTATGCTCCAATTAAAATATAAACATATTCATATTTGTCTGTACCTTGATGGCCAAACACTCAAATGAAAAAAAAAATTACTGATATTGAAATTTGAAAAAACAAAATACAAATACTTTAATTATCAACTTATTGGATGATATCATCTTATTGGATGATAATTGGATTTTTCTTTTCCACTTGGATTTTTTCTTCAATGTATGGTATTTAAACTCTTCATGTATTCCAGCCAAGGGTAAAGTTAATCTGATTATAATGAGAAACAGAATATTATTACATAATTACATTTTTGAAAGCTGTAATACAATATTGGAACTTTTTAGATTTCACAATTGTTTCAAAAGATTCTCTTGGATTTAAACCAATCAGATATTATCTACACCCTAAATATTCTCTCTCACTTTGTTTTCCTCACACACATAGTGAATGAACTCATCCTTGATGCTTGATATCCAAACTGTTTACTGCCTTACTCTTCTTGTCCTTATAATTCAGAAGAAATTGATAAGTTTATGGAAATAAAAAATGCACAAATATATTAATTTTAAGCTCTAGAGGAATTTCCTTAACAAATTACAGGATGTGTTTTATTTACCTGATACAATGTCCATCTCAAGAAAATAAAATTTGAGTAAACTTTAGGAGCATGATATCATATACAAAAAAGAAATGTAGAAGTAGAAGATGATACCACATACAGGAATATGTCTAACATCTATTTAAAATAGAAACATGGAAAAATATTAAATTACCATCAAGTTACATTATAAATTAGTCAGATGACAGTAATGTAAAAAAAAAAATGCTACACTTCCAGATCTTTGTAATTTCATTGATGGGATAAATTTTGAAGTAAGTTATACAGTTTGAATGAAAAAATAATGAGGTCAGGAGTAGAATTCAGTCATCCTCTGATTTCTTAAAGAACTAACGTGATAAGCATCATCTTATTGACTTAGGTAACAACCTTGTAATTTCTTTTCAATCCAACCTTTAAAATGTACATATAGTTTATGCATATAGTTATTTTGATTATTTATTTATGATAAGCTGTTCCAATTATAGCAAGTTGTAGAATCTGTGGTTTCATTTATGGAGCCAAAGGAAAGTGATTATTGTATTATGAGGCAGCCAGACTCTAGAGTATAACAAAACATGAAATAGAGCTAGGTTGAGCAAGTTCTTATTTTTCAGCAATGTGGTTTTCTCTAAGGAACCACATCTTGTAGTTACCAGATGTTCCACAATAACTATAACTCTGGAGTTGCTTAGTTGTTATAACAAGACAGTTTTACTATGTAGGAAAAGACTGGCATTTTCTCTGCTGGAAGAAAATGAAATTAGCAATTTGAAACAAAATTTTAATGGAGCTATGCGATTTACATTGATTAATCTGCCTCATTAGAATATTAGCCAGTCAATCAGAACCTTTTCCTATCCATTTTCTAATCTCTGCCATATGTTTAGGTTATAAAAAAAGAAAGAAAGAAAAAGAAAAAATTTTCTTTAATTCTGGCTACTATGGAATCTGCATTAGGAAAGAAGCTGACCTTTTCTCTTAGCCACCAAAAGTTTGGAAGATGAGTTTTATTAAGAGATAACTTTTTCCTTATTTGAGGAACTTAAGGAGGAGGAAATGGCAACACACTCTAGTATTCTTGCCTGGAGAATCCCAGGGACGGGGGAGACTGGTTGGTGGGCTGCTATCTATGGGGTCGCACAGAGTCGGACACAACTGAAGCAACTTAGCAGCAGCAGCAAGGAGACAAGAATAAAGAAAATTGTGGAAAATCATTTGATTTTGCTTTCCCTATCACCTTTTCTTATTCTTTGGTAGCAGTTTGAAATGACATGAATTGTTCATCAGTGTCTATAATCTGTTTTACATATACTCATCATAGAAAACTGAATGCATGTCAAATCCAAAACTATGGATAAAGGAAACTATGAATAAATTTATAGAGAAAAATATGCTGTTTACATAGTGGACAAATGTCATGGACACAAAAAGGTAGAGTTCTCAAGTTTCATTCCTGTAAATAGCTTCTTTTAATGACACTATAGTGCCTTTTTGAGTGCTAAGTTGCTTCAGTTGTGTCTGACTCTTTGCAACCCCATGGACTGTAGCCTGTCAGATTTCTCTGTCCATGAGGATTCTCCAAGCAAGAATACTGGAATGGGTTGCCATGCCTTCTTTTTAGTACCTTTGGAAAATATAGACTAGAACAGGCAAGGAAAGATTTTTCTTAAACATGTTCAGAGAAGGTTCTTCTACTGATAGATTTATGTCATGCTCCAGCTGTTTTATAAAGAATACAGATACATCTATTTAAACCACAAGGATGTATATAGGTTAGTCCTTTGAAAACTTCCATGGATAGATCTCATAAAAATAAGGAAAAGCACAAACACCCATAGTTCATTTAAAAATATGTTTGATGTGTCATTTTATTTTATTCACAAAAATGGAAAGTAAGTGCCTACCAGTATGGAAATGAATGACATTTTTTATCCCATAGAATATTACACATTCATTGAAATGAATGGGTTAGAATTATGCCATTTAAGCTAGAAAAAATACCTTTTTCCAAGGTATTTTAAAACATGAGTCAGATAAGTGAAAATAATATCATAATCATTTTCAAAGCTATGTGTTTATGTGTGTATTTGTGTCTATTTTTAAACACTGTAAAAGCACAGAGGAAAATGTGAAAGGTTCTGCTAGTTCATGAATGAAACATGGATGATGACTAAAGTGAAGGCAAGTATTGGAGGCAAGCAGGAAGAAATTTTTTTAAAAATTAATGTTTAAATATAATTTAAATATTAAAAAGCACAGTATGATCTGAATGCATTTGGTATAGCATAGCAATAAATATCAAGGTATATATATATGTGTGTGTGTGTGTATGAATAAACAAATGAGGTGAAATAATAATAACTTTTAGATTAAATAATAACTTTTAAACTGAATCCTTCATTGATCATCCTGTTCAAAAATTGCGTTATGGATGACAGATAAATCATTAATAATATTAATATATGTCATGAGGAAACTCAAAAATTGGGGCCTAAGAAAAAGAGAAGGTACTGACAGACCTTAGAAGGAAACCCTGAAGAGTGTGGCATAATCAAAACTTAGGAGGCAGACAGCTTTAAGACAGAGGGGTAGCCACTTGTGATAAGCACTCCTGAAAGGGCAAGCTAGAGGAGGAAAGTAAAGAACCCATAAATTTGGCATCATGGACACAGCTGGTGACATGGATATAAGCCAAAATAATATTCTACATAATTAACAACCATATTAGCAATGTTTAGCAATCAACCAGGATAGACAGTATTCCAGTCCCAGCACAGGGTCATGGAGAGCATCTATTATGCCAAGCATTAACCCTTTACATGCTAATCTTAGAAAAAAGCTTTGGATATTAAGAAAGGTGATGGAAAAAACCACACAATGGAAGGCAACTCAGGAGCTCATAGCAGCAAGTATTTACCAGTATGGCAGTCTTTCAATGCTTTAGCAACCTGTAGGGACATAGCTGTGCACAGCTGTTGAATAACAGTCTGAAATTAAGCAAGCATAACAGAATGAAGGAGGCAGAAGTCAGACTGAAGTCAGTTATAGAGTAAATATAGAAATCCCTTTTCTGACAACACAGCAGATTAGTGGCATAACAATTTAATAATAAAGTGAACAGCAAGGAACCATCTCCCTAATAAATAAAGAAAACCTTACCTATAGTTTTGAAATATCTGCTTGGCCATAAGTATCTCATATTTCCCTTTCCATTGCTCTTTATCTATTTTTATATTTCTTTTCCTTTTTTTTATTGTTTAAAGATCTGCTTAGCTTGTAAGTATAATTAAATGTTTTTATGATGGTGGAAGGAGTAGGATTTTTAAACTTAAAAAAACACCTCTATACAATATATTTTAATATATTATTGAAAATAATTATCATTCTGTTTATCTCAGAAAGTTGTTGGATTTATTGCACTGTAATAGAATAGATGGGGGCTTCCCAGTGCTAAAATATCCACCTGCCATTGCAGGAGACACAAGAGACATAGGTTCAGTCCCTGAGTTGAGTAGATCTCCTGGAGAAGGAGATAGCAACATACTCCAATATTCTTGCCTGGGAAATTCTATAGATAGAAGATCCTCTTAGGCCCATGAGGTTGTAAAAGTGTCAAGATATGACTGAGCAACTAAACAGTAGAGTAGATAATGCATTTGTGATAGAAAAAAATCACTCCCAAGAGGGTGAAAATTAGTTCCTGGGGAAGAAAAAATGCCTTACTCATTTTTTGATTAAAATACATTATATCTGTAGTATTAAAATTCTATGTGTTGAAGGGAGATTAGCGGAAAATAAAGCATCCTTCTTAGCTGGGTAATAATGAAAAAAAATTAAAAGAGACTTAAATGAATGTTTAACAGTGGGTAAGTTGAGAATGGAAAAACAACTTCTTTTGCCGCTTCCAACAAGAAAAAGACAAAAAAAAAAAAAGAAGAAGAAGAAAGAAGACCATAGAATAACAGTCTCACAGAGGGCCTATAGGCCAGCCAGTTCAGACTAGATTGAGGTAGGACTCAGGATACCAAGATAAGTACCAGCTGTTGCCAAGAAAAATAAAAGCAAATGACTACTTGATAGCAGAATGTCGAGTCCAACTCAACTAGCAGAGTTTCAAAAAGTGTGATGCGACGGGAGAATGAGAAACAAGACACAAGAGTTCAGTGAAAGGAGAGGATCGAGGAACCAACACCACTCCCAGGTGAAGGTGCTGAAACTGAATCCATGCCAGCTTTATTATACTCTCAGCCATGAAGGAATGAATGTGCAGGTAGTTAAGCTATAACTCATATGCCCTTCAGGGCCAAAGAACAAAGTGATCATTAACCATTGAGTAGGCAAGAAACAGTAATCAATAACAAATCAGTAACTAAGACTAATACTCTTTTTTTATTTATAGATTTTCCTCCAGATACATAAAACATGTGACTCTGAGACCCCAGCTGGGAAACACTCTGGAGTTGGTTTTCAACCCCAGGATCATACCTTGTTTTCAAAATTATGAATTGTTCCCCCTGGACTTGTTCCAAGAGTCTCATGCCTTATAGCATACAGTTCATCAATAATTATAAATTCCTTTTGCTACCTTTGTCAGGGCTTGCTTTTCTTTTATTCATCGTGTCTCCTTCAGCAGAATATATTGAGAGAGAAGAGTTCAGAAAATAATGTATGCAGGAAAAATATAAACATTAAGATATGATCTCAAAGACAAACTGAAGCAGATAAGAGTTAAGGAATTACATCACTGAGGAAACCTTCTTGGATGAAAACAAAATCAAGCACAACATAACTCAGTGACATTGTCCAGACAAGAAAGTGATAATCAAAATGAGAACTAGTATAATATACCACCTGAGATTCCTTGGAGGTTCAGTGGTAAAGAATCTGCCTATAATGCAAGAGACTGCCTGTAATATAGGGGACACAGGGACAATGCTTGGATTAGGAAGATACTCTGGAGAAGTCTAGTACCATGTCTAATATTCTTGTCTGGGAAATCCTATGGACAGAGGAACCTGGCGGTCTACAGTCTATAGGGTTTCAAGAGTCAAACATGCTTTAGTGACTATACCACCATTACCATGTTTTATCAGCACTTTAAAAAGTAGAATGTGTATGCTATAAACCTCAAAAAGATACACAAAATTATTCTTTACAAAAATCTGATGGTCATAGAAATTAATACAACATTGTAAGTCAATTATACTTCAATTATGTTTATTTTTTAATTCAGTGTTGGAAAAACTAGATGGCAAGAAGCATATTCTTATTTATTTCCTAAATTTCCAATAAAAACACAACTGATATGATTTTTTTTTTGGATTACATGATTACAGTATATCTATCGCTCCATCTCTCTAACTATTCATGTTGCAAGTTGTAGTAGAAGGTCTGAATCTTGACATGTGAAATCTTGGGGGTGTCAGGTAGGTTAAGTACAAGCTACCTCTCCCTCTCAACCTCATGGATAAGGACACTCTTACCAAACAACCCTTCTTGGGTTGATTGGGAGATGATTAGTGCCTGCTTATTGTTGAATAGCAGGCTTCAGTTCCCTGCTAGCCTACTGAATTATTTAAAGAAGAAAACCACATCTTCACACTGGAACCAGGAATCATCCCACTTCTTGCTAAGTTATTATGAAGAATGTTTCCATAGTACTTGCTTGTTCAGTCTGCTATAGAATGCAACTCCATGTGACCCTGCATGTTATACAGTGTCTTCCACCTAGAGTTGTGAGTACATGTGACTATGAATGGTTGTCCATCTCATCTGTGTGGTGCTGGGTGTCATGTTAGGGTTAGGCTATTCCCTAACCCTAGGGCAGAAATCCCTCCTTCATCAACAGGGTGAAGAGGACATTATCAAAACACAAGTTATGAATAGCCAAAATATCTTGTTCAGTGTATGCTCTTGAAACACCTGTTTTACTTATTTGCAACATTGAAAGCATACAATGTTTTCCCAAAAAATTGGAATATTGATTTATCCATAAGAATAATAATAAAAAAAACCCTGTTGCTTTCTTTCCACTTAAGCAATGAATATGAATAGCTGAGTAACTAAATATATGATCTCATAATGGTCATAAATGTGAACATGTTAGTCATTCAGTTGTGCCTGACATGTTGTGACCCCATGGACAGTAAACCACCAGGCTCCAGTGTCCATGGGATTTTCCACACAAGAATACAGGAGTGGGTAGCCATTTGCTTCTCCACCCAGGTCTCCTGCATTGCAGGCAGATTCTTTACCATCTGAGCCCATAATGGCCATGAGGGACTTTTAAAACTTTGTGTTTTGAGAGTGCTAAGAAGTTCATTTACTTTTTGTTATTAAATTAGATTTTAATACATATACCAACTAAATGTATAATTTTATAAACAATTATTTTAGGTGTTTGCCTATATAAATCACATACATAAAAAAATACTGATTTTCCATTTCCAGTTTTAAATGATTATAGTTATATTTTCCCTTGATTTATTGAAATTATAGTTATGATTTGAAATGGAAGGAAGACAGTGTGCTAATAATCATAATAATATATTTTCATATTTTTGAAAGAAGACCATAGATATCTCATTTCATCCATTAGAGAGACAGAAAGGAGAGGGGGAAAGAGGGAGAGAAGGGAGGAGATACTGAAACAGATGGGTGCAGAGCAAAGAAGATCTTACCCCTTGAAATTTTACTTGTAAATTAAAAAAAAAATCAAAACTAATAAGAAAGTCACAGTGACTTCTTTTTCATAAGAATTTCTGTAATAGTCACTGGAAAAAAAATTTTTCAGTCTTAAGTACAAAGACTACAGAATCAATTTACAATTTCCCACTGATTTTGCTGTTAGTCAACCCTTGAACTAAACACAGAAGAAATAGGCCTTGTAAGATGTGTTAGGGACAACTAAATTGATAATTAAAGCATGCTTGTACAAGTATGACCTGAAAATGTAAGCAGAGTCACCAAGGGAATGATAGAGGGCGATTGATATGGTTTACATTAGCATGCAATTTGGAAGTAAGAGGTTTGAAAAGGGCATGCCCATAAGGGCTGATGTTAAAAAAGAGGACACACATTTACAGAGCAGAAGTATTCAAAAATTAAGATGAAGGATAAATTCATGATATTCATATAGAAACCACATTTTACAGGAAAAATTAAGATATTATAAAAATCTAATCTGAACATATCAGCCAACTGACATTATGCTACATATTCAAAGCCACAAAAATCCCTTTACCACTATCAGTCAGTAAGTCAAGATTTATCAAAATGTCACTTATTCTGGGATATTTCCATGCATTTACCATAAACTTTAAGGGAAAATAGGCATTTGTTTTGCCTGTATGGTAAGAATGACATCCAAATCACCAAACTCAGTAAACTGAGACATCTCCCATGTATAATACTCCATAGAGGAAAAAAAAAAAAATAAAGACTATTATTTTATCAGCTCACTTTTTACCACTCTGAAGGAAATAGCAGATCTTTGAAGGCCACATTGTAATTAAAAATTAATGTTATCACCTAGAAAGTCCCATGAAACTTTGTAATATTAAGGCTACAGATTATTATAAATCTCTTGATGAGTTAACCAAGGAAAAAGCTAGACCAAAATTGTCAGTATTAGAAATGAAACAGAAGATATCACATCACTAATGATCCCATAGATACTGAAATTAATATAAGGAAGTATCATGAACAACTTTATATTATTAAATTCTACAACATGAAACAAATGGACTAATTCCTTAAAAGTTACAAAAAACTAGCTCAAAAATAATCTATATTTATTAAAAAAAA
>SJYA01001795.1:508042-518494 GCA_006410615.1 Neotragus moschatus | reverse complement strand
AAAAAAAAAAAAAGAAGAAGAAGAAAGAAGACCATAGAATAACAGTCTCACAGAGGGCCTATAGGCCAGCCAGTTCAGACTAGATTGAGGTAGGACTCAGGATACCAAGATAAGTACCAGCTGTTGCCAAGAAAAATAAAAGCAAATGACTACTTGATAGCAGAATGTCGAGTCCAACTCAACTAGCAGAGTTTCAAAAAGTGTGATGCGACGGGAGAATGAGAAACAAGACACAAGAGTTCAGTGAAAGGAGAGGATCGAGGAACCAACACCACTCCCAGGTGAAGGTGCTGAAACTGAATCCATGCCAGCTTTATTATACTCTCAGCCATGAAGGAATGAATGTGCAGGTAGTTAAGCTATAACTCATATGCCCTTCAGGGCCAAAGAACAAAGTGATCATTAACCATTGAGTAGGCAAGAAACAGTAATCAATAACAAATCAGTAACTAAGACTAATACTCTTTTTTTATTTATAGATTTTCCTCCAGATACATAAAACATGTGACTCTGAGACCCCAGCTGGGAAACACTCTGGAGTTGGTTTTCAACCCCAGGATCATACCTTGTTTTCAAAATTATGAATTGTTCCCCCTGGACTTGTTCCAAGAGTCTCATGCCTTATAGCATACAGTTCATCAATAATTATAAATTCCTTTTGCTACCTTTGTCAGGGCTTGCTTTTCTTTTATTCATCGTGTCTCCTTCAGCAGAATATATTGAGAGAGAAGAGTTCAGAAAATAATGTATGCAGGAAAAATATAAACATTAAGATATGATCTCAAAGACAAACTGAAGCAGATAAGAGTTAAGGAATTACATCACTGAGGAAACCTTCTTGGAAGAAAACAAAATCAAGCACAACATAACTCAGTGACATTGTCCAGACAAGAAAGTGATAATCAAAATGAGAACTAGTATAATATACCACCTGAGATTCCTTGGAGGTTCAGTGGTAAAGAATCTGCCTATAATGCAAGAGACTGCCTGTAATATAGGGGACACAGGGACAATGCTTGGATTAGGAAGATACTCTGGAGAAGTCTAGTACCATTTCTAATATTCTTGTCTGGGAAATCCTATGGACAGAGGAACCTGGCGGTCTACAGTCTATAGGGTTTCAAGAGTCAAACATGCTTTAGTGACTATACCACCATTACCATGTTTTATCAGCACTTTAAAAAGTAGAATGTGTATGCTATAAACCTCAAAAAGATACACAAAATTATTCTTTACAAAAATCTGATGGTCATAGAAATTAATACAACATTGTAAGTCAATTATACTTCAATTATGTTTATTTTTTAATTCAGTGTTGGAAAAACTAGATGGCAAGAAGCATATTCTTATTTATTTCCTAAATTTCCAATAAAAACACAACTGATATGATTTTTTTTTTGGATTACATGATTACAGTATATCTATCGCTCCATCTCTCTAACTATTCATGTTGCAAGTTGTAGTAGAAGGTCTGAATCTTGACATGTGAAATCTTGGGGGTGTCAGGTAGGTTAAGTACAAGCTACCTCTCCCTCTCAACCTCATGGATAAGGACACTCTTACCAAACAACCCTCCTTGGGTTGATTGGGAGATGATTAGTGCCTGCTTATTGTTGAATAGCAGGCTTCAGTTCCCTGCTAGCCTACTGAATTATTTAAAGAAGAAAACCACATCTTCACACTGGAACCAGGAATCATCCCACTTCTTGCTAAGTTATTATGAAGAATGTTTCCATAGTACTTGCTTGTTCAGTCTGCTATAGAATGCAACTCCATGTGACCCTGCATGTTATACAGTGTCTTCCACCTAGAGTTGTGAGTACATGTGACTATGAATGGTTGTCCATCTCATCTGTGTGGTGCTGGGTGTCATGTTAGGGTTAGGCTATTCCCTAACCCTAGGGCAGAAATCCCTCCTTCATCAACAGGGTGAAGAGGACATTATCAAAACACAAGTTATGAATAGCCAAAATATCTTGTTCAGTGTATGCTCTTGAAACACCTGTTTTACTTATTTGCAACATTGAAAGCATACAATGTTTTCCCAAAAAATTGGAATATTGATTTATCCATAAGAATAATAATTTAAAAAACCCTGTTGCTTTCTTTCCACTTAAGCACTGAATATGAATAGCTGAGTAACTAAATATATGATCTCATAATGGTCATAAATGTGAACATGTTAGTCATTCAGTTGTGCCTGACATGTTGTGACCCCATGGACAGTAAACCACCAGGCTCCAGTGTCCATGGGATTTTCCACACAAGAATACAGGAGTGGGTAGCCATTTGCTTCTCCACCCAGGTCTCCTGCATTGCAGGCAGATTCTTTACCATCTGAGCCCATAATGGCCATGAGGGACTTTTAAAACTTTGTGCTTTGAGAGTGCTAAGAAGTTCATTTACTTTTTGTTATTAAATTAGATTTTAATACATATACCAACTAAATGTATAATTTTATAAACAATTATTTTAGGTGTTTGCCTATATAAATCACATACATAAAAAAATACTGATTTTCCATTTCCAGTTTTAAATGATTATAGTTATATTTTCCCTTGATTTATTGAAATTATAGTTATGATTTGAAATGGAAGGAAGACAGTGTGCTAATAATCATAATAATATATTTTCATATTTTTGAAAGAAGACCATAGATATCTCATTTCATCCATTAGAGAGACAGAAAGGAGAGGGGGAAAGAGGGAGAGAAGGGAGGAGATACTGAAACAGATGGGTGCAGAGCAAAGAAGATCTTACCCCTTGAAATTTTACTTGTAAATTAAAAAAAAAAAATCAAAACTAATAAGAAAGTCACAGTGACTTCTTTTTCATAAGAATTTCTGTAATAGTCACTGGAAAAAAAATATTTTCAGTCTTAAGGACAAAGACTACAGAATCAATTTACAATTTCCCACTGATTTTGCTGTTAGTCAACCCTTGAACTAAACACAGAAGAAATAGGCCTTGTAAGATGTGTTAGGGACAACTAAATTGATAATTAAAGCATGCTTGTACAAGTATGACCTGAAAATGTAAGCAGAGTCACCAAGGGAATGATAGAGGGTGATTGATATGGTTTACATTAGCATGCAATTTGGAAGTAAGAGGTTTGAAAAGGGCATGCCCATAAGGGCTGATGTTAAAAAAGAAGACACACATTTACAGAGCAGAAGTATTCAAAAATTAAGATGAAGGATAAATTCATGATATTCATATAGAAACCACATTTTACAGGAAAAATTAAGATATTATAAAAATCTAATCTGAACATATCAGCCAACTGACATTATGCTACATATCCAAAGCCACAAAAATCCCTTTACCACTATCAGTCAGTAAGTCAAGATTTATCAAAATGTCACTTATTCTGGGATATTTCCATGCATTTACCATAAACTTTAAGGGAAAATAGGCATTTGTTTTGCCTGTATGGTAAGAATGACATCCAAATCACCAAACTCAGTAAACTGAGACATCTCCCATGTATAATACTCCATAGAGGAAAAAAAAAAAATAAAGACTATTATTTTATCAGCTCACTTTTTACCACTCTGAAGGAAATAGCAGATCTTTGAAGGCCACATTATAATTAAAAATTAATGTTATCACCTAGAAAGTCCCATGAAACTTTGTAATATTAAGGCTACAGATTATTATAAATCTCTTGATGAGTTAACCAAGGAAAAAGCTAGACCAAAATTGTCAGTATTAGAAATGAAACAGAAGATATCACATCACTAATGATCCCATAGATACTGAAATTAATATAAGGAAGTATCATGAACAACTTTATATTATTAAATTCTACAACATGAAACAAATGGACTAATTCCTTAAAAGTTACAAAAAACTAGCTCAAAAATAATCTATATTTATTAAAAAAAAATAAACTTGTGGTTAAAAAGATTTCTAAAGAGAAAATCTGAATCCAAGATCATTTTACTAGTAGATTCTACCAAACAGTACAGAAAGAATACACAACACTTCTTTAGGAACACTTCCAGAAAATAGAAGTACTTTCTAACTCATACTATGAGGCTAACATTATTCTAATACCAAAACTAACATAAACATACATTTCTCTCTCACACACACACACCCACGTGTACATGCACACATGCTGATTCATTCATAAATCTTTTGAAGAAGTGCTGATATAATTGAGATTGTGGTGAGTGCCCTAAATGTCTGGGTTATTTGCCCATGTAGCTTATACATGATGTTCACTGCTCATGCATGATGTTTGCTGCTCATGCCTGATCCTGATAGAGTACTTCTATTTTCCTACAGATTGTTGCTGGGCTAGTTCAGCTTCATGACTCTAGGGTCTAAAAGATCCCAATTCATCAAGGCAAGTTTTTAAAGTGTGAATACATGTTCCCCCATAAGGCTGACCTTGTCTGCCAAAATCTAATACTAGGGCAACTAGTGTTTTCTAAAGGTACTTAATTATCCATATCAGATGGCATGGCCTTGCTCCATAATCTGGGATCTTGCACTATGATTTTTCTGTTGGAACTGATAGGCAGGAAATTAGCAAGAGCAAGGAAAGGTGGCCCTTTCAGCTGACCATCCAATAGCTGCCTAATCCCACCAAGAAATTTTACCAGCCCTACCCTTAGTATGTCCATTGGTATTCCAAGAATAGTAGTGCATGCTAAATTGCTTCAGTCATGTCTGACTCTTTGGAACCCTACTGACTATAGCTCATCAGGCTCCTCTGTCCATGACTTCTCCAGGCAAAAATGTGGGAATGGATTAACACGCCCTCCTCCTGTGGATCTTCCTGACTCAGGGATCAAAGCCCTGTCTCTTACGTCCCCTGGATTAGCAGGAGGACTCTTTACTACTAGCTCCCTGAAATAGTCAAAGGGCCATATAAAACCCCTACCTTCCAACTGGAGAGATTTTCTCTACTTTAACATATGCACACACCTCACACTATACTGTATTAAAGTTAATTTTAGTGACCACTGTACTCGTTAATGGCTCATAAATATTCCATGAATACAAATATCTAATTATAATAGAATTACGGGAAGAAGTGTGCGGTAGAGCATCCTATATAACCTATAGCTGTCAATCAAAGCTGTCAATCAATTACCCCCTTGGATTATGCAAATAATCCTTTCTTAAAAACACTGTACCATAGCCCTTCAGGGCCATTTTTGTCCCTTGACACAGCCCACCTCTCTCTTGAGGTATTCTCTTTGTTCATTCTTTGTATGTGCTCAGGTGTGTCCAAGTCTTTGTTCTTTATTGTTCTTTCCTTCCTTATTGTTAATGAACTTTCTTGCAGTTCAGAAGACCTTAGATTCTTCTTGGTGTCCTTACCAAGAACTAAGGCCCACTGGAGGAAGGGTCTCCAGACACTCCTTCCTCTAAGACCTTGTCATAAACTCTACAAATTGCCTTACTGTATACTAGAAGCTTATCTTCTAGTACCTTAAAGTGTGTCAGGTAATATAGCCCAAGTAGAGAAGTTGCTTATATTATAAAATAAGCTTGCTTCAGTGTTCTTTCCTATAATAAGCAAAATTCAAAGTTGGTAGGTTTGCTTATCACTTTGTGGTAGGCCAGATCAGTTGTGGAGCATGTTCTTATGTGGAGCATGCTTCCTCCAGAAGTGAAAGAGGATGTTCAGGCTTGAGCTAAATTCTTACCAATTGGGAGGAGAGATACAATTTGTAATTTTTTTTTACTAAAAAACATTTTTGATGATTAATTCCACTTATTTTGGTCTATGAACTTTAATATTTGTGTGAAAGTGAAAAGTGAAAATCACTCAGTCATATCTGACTCTTTGTGACCTCATGGACTATTCAGTCCATGGAATTCTCCAAGCCAGAATACTAGAGATGTTAGTCATTCTCTTCACCAGGTGCTCTTCCCAACCCAGACCAGGGATTAAATCCAGGTCTCCCACATTGCAAGTAGATTCTTTACCAGCTGAGCCACCAGGGAAGCCCTAATAGTTGTATGGTAAACATCAAGGTCAGTATATAGAACAGTTCTATCACTTACCCAAAATTCCTTTACTAAAGTTTCCCCCGATCCATAATATATAGCACCATATGCTTTTCAGCACCATGATTTTGTCTTTCTGAGAATGTCATATAAATGGAATTATATAGCATGTAACCTTTGAGATTGACTTCTTCCAATCAGGATACTGTCTTTGAGATTTATCCAAACTGTCTGAGTTGTAAATAGTTCATTCCATTTAATTGCCAAGAAAAGTTTCACTGTATGGATATGTTACAATTTGTTTATTCATTCACCAATTGAAGAATTTTGGGGCGATTTACAGTGAATTTGGTACAGTTATAAATAGAACTGCTGTAAATATCTGTTTTCAGGTTTTTGTGCGAATTTTCCATTTCTCTAGAGTAAATACCCTGGAGTGGAATATCAAGGTCAAGTAGAAAGTATGTTTATAAGAAACTTTAGCTGTTCTTTATGGTGGTTGTACCAACTCACAATCTCACTAGCAATGTAGAATATCCCTAGTTCTACAGTTTTACCAACAGTGAATGCCTAGAATGAACTAAATTACTAAACTCTAAATATTACTCTTGATCTTTTATATTTTCATTTTCCACCCTGTAAAGTATACATTCCTCCACAAGGCTTCTAAGACTACTTGTTACATTTGCTCATTGTCAATTAACATGATGCCATAAGAGTATGTAAATGGTTTACATCCCTTTGGATGATAATTTACAGAAGATGAGAAATAATATAACCCTCAGACAAGACTATCAATGTATACTACAGTCTGTCTTTTGTTAATCAAAACTCAGTCTTCTTCTCCCTTATGGAATATTATAAAGCATATTTGTTTGATAAAATGTCTTTTATCTGTACCTGAGGCCATGTTATCCTATTCTAATAAAGATAATATGTTTATAATTGCAATTAGGGTCACTAATTGATTGAGTGTCCAGAAGTGCAGCTACCTTCCAATATCTGTCTTGCTTTTCTGGGGAGAAAGACAGTGATTAAATGTGGTCATGATGGGAAATATGTACCCTGAATCTTATGGGTGCATTGCCATTCATCCCAGGATACTGTTTTTAATTCAATATCCTGACCAGGGTGAAAGAAGTATCATAGGCTTCCATGTTGCCTTCTCTATTATAGGAATTCTTACTCCGTATGCCAAGTAGTCAATGTGGGAATTCTGACAACTCCCAAGTATTTCCATCATTTTTAAACCATTGGGAACCAGGAAAATGTATACTGGAAGGGTTTGTGACTCAGGCAGGAAAGCGTGAACTATACCTCAACCATGTTATGTCTTCACTCTAATAGGGAGATTTAATATCATAAAATTAAATAGTGAGGGCAACAGAGTAGGTGCTATGCATTATTTCAGTGACATTTCTCATAAGGTATCCCATATATTTCTCAGATTCTTATTAAAGAGCTACATGACAACTTAAAAACAACGATTCCAGTCATCTATAAAATCGTTTATCATTGTACAATCAAAATAAGTTGATAAATGTTTCCAGTTGTAGTCTCCATTTACTTTTAGTCATTGTTGCTATTCCAAGCTTAAATTGTAGGTTTATGTTTCAGTTAGTTTTTTTTTTACTCTCTATGTTTTCTATTTAGTTTTGTGCTATATTCTTCACTTTCATTTTAAACATATTTCAAAACCATGAGTAATCAAAATTTAAAGGATGCTACTGCTAGTGATATAATTATGAGATACTCAGATGGTTTATTAAGAGAAGGGGGGGAAACCTGAGTGAAGCTGCAAAATACTAACTTAAAACCTGGGAATCTTTCATCCTATAACATAAATTCATTACCAGCAAGTTTTGTATACAAAAAACAAACTAGCAGCTGCATCAGAGGATTTTAATGAGACTGACATCTGAAATGTATCGATCCTCAACTAAACTTATACATATCTTTTCCACTGAGATAATTGCAAAGTTTCATTTGACTTTAAAAATGTATTTAGTGGAAATTAATGTATAAGCTAGCAAGAACCAAAACAAATACTCTTGATATAAGCAGATGTTCTTAGGAAATATTTGGGAGAATATAGCATAAATATAGTTTATTCTTATTCTGAAATAAAGATGATAGTGACTGCAGATGCAATGCCATCTTGATTATTTAATGTATTTAATCCTTAGAAAGGCTTTAGTTGGACCTCAATACATATTTACTGTTTACATAGACAGTCATGGGACTTAGATTCTGTTCTGTTTTGCTTTTTTAAGCAAACTTGACTGAGTTTGTAAAGAAAAAGTCGGTCAATTTGTTCCTCATGTGCCTTCTTTTCCCACAACAAAATCATGTACTAAAACAATGATCTTTGCAAGAATAAATATTACTTCAAAGAATAAAGAATTACTCTTTAAAAGTAAACAACTTTTTTTTTTCTCTTTGACATTATTAATTAAACAGAAAGAAGAAAGGGGATGTTTTCAAGTGATATAAAAAGCAAGACATTTTTACATATTTGGGAGTAAGGGAATAATTATAAATAAGGACATCACTGTTAAGCATTGTAGTTTATAGAATTATAAATCATAAAAAACTGTAATAAAATGTTTTAATAGTTTTATTTAAACATCCCCTAAATGGATATTTGGCTCTCACTTTAAGGATAATCCAAGTATATACATAATCACATATGGAATTCACCAGATGGCCACTTTGTAGCTGGGGAATGTCATGAAATTTCACCATTCAGATCTAAGTTTCTATCTACCATAGCATGGTTTCATATATCCTACCTTATTTGTGTGGGTAATTATATGGAGAATGATGGTAGTTCCAACTCTTGCAACCCCATGGACTGTAACCTGCCAGGCTCCTATGTCCCCATGAGACTCTCCAGACAAGAATACTAGAGTGGGATGTTATTTCCTTCTCCAGGGAATATTCCTAACCCAGGAATTGAAGCAAGGTCTCCTACATTGCAGGCATATTCTTTACAGACTGAGCCAAGAGTGAAGGATAATAAAAATATTCTAAACAGGTTACTCACAAATAGCATAATATTTCCACCCATGCTTTTGTCAATGACATTTCCACAAGTTTGGATGATGTTTTGATAAAGTAAATATATACTGCAGATAAAAAAAAAACCCTGAGATTTCAAGATACATTCAGAAAGAAAGCTTTTATTTTCTTCTTCTTGTTCTTCTTCTTATTCTACTTTCTGTTAACTTGGTCATGACTTCTGGTAGCCAACACTCGGTAACTGTAGGCTTATTTAGAGTAGAATCAACCAAATTCTGATAAAATTTTCAACTCTTTTAGAAAAGGCAAATGCTTTTCTATCCCCATATATTTTTGAGTATTGAAGAAAATGTCAAGCCTATCAAACACAGCAAAGTAAGTTTTAAGGAAGAATGAATCTCTTCTATATTTTCACACGCTGTTAGAAATATTCATGAAGGTTGAGAAAAATGAAGAAATTTGGCCAATGTTTCTTAAAATGAAAATATTAGTTGATCAGTAATGTCCAACTCTATGAGATGCCATGGACTGTATTTCTTAAAGAGCTAGACAAACTTTCCTTGACCAAATGACTTCTAATGAATGACTTCATCATAAATGGCATGTTTTTTCAGTAAGAAATTCATTTTAAGACATATAAATTATTTTAAAAGTTAACATGTCAATTTTAAGTGTGATCACTTAGAAAAACAACAATATAAAGAATAACAATGTATAAGGAGTTAATATTTATCAGACAACTTCAAGAGTAAGTTAGAATTCACATGTTTGAAGAATTTTAACAAACTTAATAAGTCCTTTAGAGCTCCTTCAATCTTTATTTTACAATATACTGGTCAACAGTTTTTAAAATATATTTATATGTATTCTTATAGTACATATTATTTTCAATATAGTCCTTTCAGTGTTTTATCACTCATAACTTTGAATATATTAACATTACATCATTCAATTATCACCTTAACTTTTCTCATATCTCTAACATTTCTTTCCATGCTCTCTAACTTAGTTTAATCATGATACTACAAATATGTCACTACGCTAGCTTTGCTATTATTCCTCACCTTTCTTTAAGTGAAAATCACACATTCTTTCCAATTACTTTATTTCATGTAATTGTCCTTCCATCTTTCCCCCAGTAACCTATGGCATACTTTTCTTTGCAATTATTTTTTGCAAGCTACTATCTCCATGGCAATATTTAGGTTGTAATGTCTACATTTTTAGAACACTTTTTCCAATCATCAGTTCTTCTGATAATCAGTACAAAACACTTACAAGCAACTTTCCTTGCCTCTTTGAGTTCTAAAAATGAATTATTTACGCTGCACATGTTGATGATTCTGGTTTTCACCTATTCTTTTGTCAGCCAGAGTTGCTATTTAGTTGCTACATTAAATATCTAGTTCAAAATTTACCATATAATTAAAAGGTGAAATGGAATTTCAGAGGAAAAAAAAA
>SJYA01001795.1:479300-504569 GCA_006410615.1 Neotragus moschatus | reverse complement strand
CAGACAACTTCAAGAGTAAGTTAGAATTCACATGTTTGAAGAATTTTAACAAACTTAATAAGTCCTTTAGAGCTCCTTCAATCTTTATTTTACAATATACTGGTCAACAGTTTTTAAAATATATTTATATGTATTCTTATAGTACATATTATTTTCAATATAGTCCTTTCAGTGTTTTATCACTCATAACTTTGAATATATTAACATTACATCATTCAATTATCACCTTAACTTTTCTCATATCTCTAACATTTCTTTCCATGCTCTCTAACTTAGTTTAATCATGATACTACAAATATGTCACTACGCTAGCTTTGCTATTATTCCTCACCTTTCTTTAAGTGAAAATCACACATTCTTTCCAATTACTTTATTTCATGTAATTGTCCTTCCATCTTTCCCCCAGTAACCTATGGCATACTTTTCTTTGCAATTATTTTTTGCAAGCTACTATCTCCATGGCAATATTTAGGTTGTAATGTCTACATTTTTAGAACACTTTTTCCAATCATCAGTTCTTCTGATAATCAGTACAAAACACTTACAAGCAACTTTCCTTGCCTCTTTGAGTTCTAAAAATGAATTATTTACGCTGCACATGTTGATGATTCTGGTTTTCACCTATTCTTTTGTCAGCCAGAGTTGCTATTTAGTTGCTACATTAAATATCTAGTTCAAAATTTACCATATAATTAAAAGGTGAAATGGAATTTCAGAGGAAAAAAAAAATTTCCCAAGAAATGCAGCATGATTTAGTAGAATCAAAGAAAAAAATTATAGACATAGCAANCACCAGGGAAGTCCAGTTTATATATATATTATATATATATAATATAATAATATTATATATCCATGTTATACCTGTTTCTTTTTTTTTGCAAACTATTCCTTTTCTTTTAAAAATCAGGTTTCAATTCCCAACAGAACACTTCTACAAAAATCTCCTACTCGAATTTAGCTTGGTGTGCTAGTAACAACAACAACTAGAAAGAGAAGAACAGAAATGCAGGACAAAGGCAGAGTGTAGCTACACTAACCCCACACTGCCACCTGGTGCATACACACACTACTACTTCCACTACCACTAAACAGACTACTACCAGTAGCAAACTACTCATTCAGTACATAGGGTTTATCAAACTGAGTTGTCACAATTATCTTGGCATTTAATTAAATAATAATATAATGATTAACGAGCTTCCCGGGTGACACTGTACTAAAGAATCTGCCTGCCAATGCAGGAGATACAAAAGATGACGGTTTGATCTCTGGATCAGGACGATACCTTGGAGTAGGTAATGGCAACCTATTTCAGTATTTTTGCCTGGAAAATTCCATGGACAGAGGAGCCTGGCAGGTTATAGTACATTAGGTCTCAAAGAGTTTGACACAACTGAGCACATACACACATACACATAATGATTAACACGAGTTTTAATTATATATTTTTCAGGCAAATGAATGCTAGGCTAGATGAGATCAAGTACCTGAGGCAAAACTGAAATAAGTGAGAGAGAAAGAGAGGAAAGAAATATCTCACAAAGCTCATTTTCAAAACCTTGATGTTCTATTTGACTTTTTATCTTTGGCTCCTACTTTTATAAATTGGTTGAATATATATTATCATTGTCATACTTAATTTTGAAAAATATATGTGAAAATGGCATATATTTTAAAAATTATCTCACATATATATATTAAAATGGCCCAAATATTAAAGCACAACAAATAGAGATGATGTCTTCCAAGTGAATACAAGAAAGTAGAAATAACTGCAAGTAGTTATTGAGAGTAATTGTTAGACATATGGAGTTTTTTAACAGACTGTTATTTTTGTGACCTGAGTCACTTACTGACATTATTTTGGACATATTACATCATTATAAATAAGCATTAGTAATTTCACAGCTAAAATGGTGATTTGCATAGTAGCACCCCACTCATTCTGGCGTTATAAGTATAATGCTTTTGTCATAACAAATGAAAAATATTTAGCCTAGTTCCCAGCACCTGATGAGAACTATTTCATTATCAATAATGTCTCTGGGACCTTCTCTGTCAGTCAAAATTCTAATCATGATATTCTAACTCTAATTATGAAAATTGGACTAAAGCACTTAAGTTCTCTCAAAGAAAGAAGGTTTAAAGATGAGTCAAGTTACATTGTAGGCTCTTTCATCACAGAGCAGTGCCTTTGTATTTTACTCAGCTGGTTGAACGTAGCATAATGCTTTACATCCAATAAGTACAAAATCATTTCTTATAAGATGAATGAATCTTTTCACATGAAAGGCAACCCAGGTTACAAAGAATTATGCTTAATAGGATATGCTTTGAATAATAGATTATCTAAAGCAAAACACAATACAATAAAACAATGAAAGGAAAGTCATTTTATTGAGAATTGTGAATTAAGAGAGTAACAAACTAACATTAGTGAAAAAATACACAGTGCAACTCATATTTTTATCCTCTATTAAGAGTATGACTGAAAACAAAATTTTCTCTAAGTTTTAAAATTGTAGACAGAAAATAAAACAAGCTGACCAACAATCTTGGTAAAATGTATAAAATATGCTCTTTATTCAAATAACAATTTGCAAACTGAAACATTTTGATAGATTTTATAACTCTAAATAAAATGCAGAGTAACTAGAAAAAATTATAAGAATTCCTTGCAATTCTTTCCATGGAGTCTTTTTTTGTCTTAAATATCTCATAGCCAACAATTCAGATAACTGTTCTCCTTGATATCAATTATTACACCCAAACCATTTCTTCACCTCCATTCTGTAAAACTGTGTGCTTAAAAGGTTATCCTTTATTTAAAGATTTTTTTCCTCTTCCTCTCTTCAATGCAGGAATTCACAGATCTACTAATCCCTTTGTAATCTTTACATGGGAGATTTAAGAATACCATATTCATTATTCTTCTCACTAGTCCTGTGACATCAGTGTCTTCAACTTCAATGTGGAGGATACATCCAAGAGTTTCTATTTTTCATTTCCAGCTTTTCCTATGTACAACCTCAACCACTCACCCTCAATTACAAACCACAGAGCCCATGATCTCTAGTAACAATACTACCTAGGATTCTAGGATTCAAGTATTTCACATGATCAGAGGAGCCTAGAAGGCTGCAGTCCATTGAGCTGTAAAGAGTTGGACATGACTGAGCAACTAAAAGCACGCACACACACTCTTTGAGAACCATCACTCAGTACTCAAGTTCATGTGCTTTGGATTTTCAATGCTACAAAACTTTGAATTAATCAATATCTAATCCATCAAGCCCATCATTTCATTCACCTAATATATCAGTTCAATTAGCTTAACCTTTTATAGTATAGATTCTATGTTTCATGATCATTTTCATAAGTGTACTGCAAATATACTTAGTTCCTTCCACTTCTACATTTTAATGTATCTATGAATGAAAATATTCCAACACTCAAACTCAAATATCTTTCTTTATCAAGCATTTTTATCTATCTTTTACAGTGTCTAAGGTTTTTTTCTAATGATTGCTGAAACTCAAAACTTAGCTAAATTTTCTTAGGACAAAAAAATCAAATCACATAAAGATATGACTAGATAAGCATTATCTGCATGAACATAAAATTCAGGTCTTAAACTAGCTGAAACAAGCCCTTATATATATATATATTTTTTTTTTTTTTTCTGTTAAGTATAACTCTTCTACCACATTTGACTCTTCTGTCATTCTTGCTCTTCTCCACACTACTCTCTTCAAAACACCAAAACATGAGATCATGCCACTGATCTGTCCAATATCTCTCATTGACTTAGACTAAAATAGACAATGGGACTGCTTCTTGTCTGGCCTACTTTTGCTTCTCTACTGTCACTTTACTCTCTCCATGGCTCACTATTTTCTAGAATCAGTCGTTCTCTGATTGACTTTAGTATACGCTATGTTCTTTCCCATTTCAGATACTTTATGTCTGATTTTCTCTATACCTTTTAGGGTAGCCAACTCTTTTCATTCCTTCAGGTCATAATTTAGGTTATCTCTACCAGAAGTTATTCTTTAACTACTATCACCTTATTTTGCACTTAACTCAATATTATCTTTGAATATCTCCTATTTAAAAGGTATGATTTTGTCTGTTTGTTTATTATTCCTAAGTCCTACTTAATTGTGAGAATAGAAACTCCATGAGAACAAGAATGATATCTGCTTTACTTACCAGTGTAGGATCAATAATGGCAAGGGATATTAGACTAATATGTGAAACCTGAATGGAAGCAGATAGGTATTTCCAGCAAAATAAAAAAATAGTAAAGGGACACAGAAAATCAAATAATGTCTTTTCTAGAAACTGAAACTTTATATATATATGTGTGTGTGTGTGTGTGTGTGTGTGTGTGTGTGTGTGTGTGTGTAAAACAAATTAAATGGGGATCCCAGTAAGGTCATTTGAATATAAGACATACTATGTATTTTGCCTTAACCAGGATTAACAGGGATTTGGAAATCTTCACACAAGAATAAACAGAGATCAAAATTTTGATTTTGGAAATATCGTTGACTATAGAGAACAATTTGGAATTAGGAAAACATAGGTATAAGACTGAGGTTGTTACATATATCATTATAGAGATTGTGTGTATGTATATACATATATATATTGTTTGAATCATGCAATAAATTATATATAAATGGTGTGAGAATTATGTGAAAATACATATGAAGTGAAGTGTCTTACTCTCTTTGCAATCCATGAACTATACAGCCCATAGAATTCTCTAGGCCAGAATATTGGAGTGGGTAGCCTTTCCCTTCTCCAGCGGATCTTCCCAACCCAGGGATCGACCCCAGGTCTCCCGCACTGCAGGCGGATTCTTTACCAGCTGAGCCACAAAGGAAGGCCAAGAATACTTGAATGGGTAGCCTATTCCTTCTCCAGTGGCTTTTCCCAACCCAGCAATTGAAATGCGGTCTCCTGCATTGCAGGTGGATTCTTTACCAACTGAGCTGTCAGGAAAGCCAGTATATTGACATTAACATTTCACAGTAATTGAAACCATTGAGAAGTGGAGTATTTCCTGCCATGTCAGTAAACAAGTATGTCGCAGCCATCAGTGATCTTATGCCTTAAAATGTGAATTTCTGAGCCCAGAGGATGCCCAGTAGGGAGAAAAATATCTGCTATCCAGTAGCCACTCCCTATTTAGCTTGGGAGGATGTGAAAAATGTAGGATAGCTTGAGATATGCAAGAAAGGAATGATTACATTGAACTTAGACTCTTGCATCTTGCCATACATAGAAAGTGCTAAAGTATTTAACTTGAGATATCTGGTTTTCCTTTTGTTGCTGTTGATATGTTTCAGTCACTAAGTTGTGCCTGACTCTGCAACCCCATGGACTGTAGCACACCAGGCTTCTCTCTCTATCATCAACTCCTGGAGCTTGCTCAAACTCATGTCCACTGAGTCAATGATGCAATCCAACAGTCCACTCCTCTGTCACTACCTTCTCCTCCTGTTTTCAATCTTTGCCAGAATCAGGGTCTTTTCCAGTTAGTCAGGTTTTTGCATCAGGTGGCCAAAGTATTGGAGCTTCAGTTTCAGCTTCAGCATCAGTCCTTGAAATGAATATTCAGGGTTGATTTCCTTTAGGATTGATTGTTTGATCTCCTTGTTGTTCAAGGGACTCTCAAGAGTCTTCTCCAGCACAACTATTCTAAAGCATTAATTCTTAGGTACTCAGCTTTCTTCCCTTGTGGCTCAGCTGGTGAATAATCTGCCTGCAATGCGGGAGGCCTGGGTTTGATCCCGGGTTTGGAAGATCCCCTGGAGATGGAAAAAGGCTACCCACTCCAGTATTCTGGCCTGGAGAATTCCATGTATAGTCCATGGGGTCACAAAGAGTCAAACATAACTGAGTGACTTTCAGTCACTCACTCACTCAACCTTCTTTGTGGTTCAACTCTTATGTCCACACATGACTACTGAAAAATTGTAGCTTTGACTAGATCGACTTTTGTTGGCAACGTGATGTCTCTGCTTTTTAATACACTGTCTAGTTTTGTCCTACATTTTCTCCCAAGGAACAGGTGTCTCTAAATTTTGCGGCTAGAGTCACCATGCATATTGATTTTGGAGCCCAAGAAAATAAAATCTGTCAATTTTACCCCAAATCTTTGCCATAAAGTGATGGGACAAGATGTCATGATCTTCATATTTTGAATGTTGAGTTTTAAGCCAGCCTTTTCACTCTCCTTTTTCACCTTCATCAGGAGTCTCCTTAGTTTCTCTTCACTTTCTGCCATTAAGTGATATCATCTGCATATCTGAGGTTGTTGATATTTCTCCTGGCAATGTTGATTCCAGTATCTCCCGGCAACTTGAAATTTCACATGATATACTCTGCATATAATTTAAATAATCAGGATTATAATATACAGCCTGTTCCACATCTGTTTCTAACTACTGCTTCTTGCCCTGCACAGAGGTTTCATTAATTAACAATAAACTTTTGATGTTTGGACTACTTGTGGTTACAATCCTCTATATAATCTGACTCTTCCCCATGCCTCCTTGGAGAAGTTATCTCGGGGGTACTTGAAATGCTACCTCTTGAACTTAAAGTCCTAAAAATTCCCACCAAATAAAAGCATAACTTTTGCTTTTAAGTCAACATTTTTGGTGACCATGATGGGTCACCAAAGTAGACTCCTCCCCTCTCTCTCAACTCTATGAAAATCCAAAGCCTTAGTCCTAGCAGAGGCCTCTTATGCCTCTTATACATCACCTGAGGGAGTCCAGAAGGATTTGAGTGAGTATCTCCTAGTTCTTGGGTCTCCTATTTTGGTTGATGATCTTGAGTGTTATTCATTGGGGCAATTCCTTATCCTTGAAATTTGTTTTTGAGAAATGGTATCTGGATTTCTCAGTATAGACAGTGGGTGGGGTATCCTCAGTTGAAGGAATGAGAAGTTCTGCTCACTTTAGGAGCTGACCAGATGTTCCTCAGGGTTAAGGCACTGGGAAGATTCAGTTTGGATACTTAGTGGTTAGCCTTAGTTTAGAAACTGGGAAGACTTGCCTAGTTAAACACTAAGCAAGTTGGGACTGAGTTATTTGGGGGAAGACTGGCCTGTCATTTTTCTTTGAGTTGGCTACTTTAATAGAATATGTCAAAATAAAACAGAAATCTTGAGACCTTCTGATCTTTGAAGAAGGGATTTTCTCCTCCTGACTAGAAATGGCTGTTTCAGGTGTCTGAGAAACTTGGTCGAGACAAGCTCTCACATGGTTCAGCTTGTTCCTATAGGGAAACTCACTCATGTAATTAACAAACTACTCAACCAGAAATGCACATAAGGATTGACCATGGAAGTCTTATATGCCTCTGGGAGACCCAAGGCATGTAATATGGGGCTAAAATAACCCTGGGGCAAAACCAGAGAAGTTAAGCTCTCAAGCAGCACACACTGGCCCACCACACTGTTGTCACTAGGAATTTTATCTCCACAAGCTGATTTCAAATGGGAAATCAAGTTGTCTAAATAATATAAAAAGGAACAAAAAATTGGCAATATCCCAGCTAAATAAATGTACATCCAAAACTTACAACTATTTACTAAATTGGAAATTAAAGGAACTCTCACCCTAAATCTTAAGTGGACTCTTATTGCCTGTGCAGTTAAGGCTAAAAGCCAATAAAACCTTAAACAAAGGTCTTCTAGGGGGAAACTTCCATTTCTTGGTGTCTTTGAGATGAAAATGTTCTAACTGATCTTCCCAGGACATTTTGTATTTGTGTGTTTGGTTCCTTTATGTTTTTGAAAACTTGGCTTTTGCCATACTATTTTTGGGAGTAAATTCTCTGGATTTAGGTTACATCCTCCCCCTCTCTCTTATGGAACAATCTTTTGTGTCTCAATGGTTTAAATCTCTATTGATATATGTTTTATTGATAACCAAATGATAAATCCTTTAAAACTGGAGAAACTAATTAGTGACTCTAGAGTGCTCACATTATAAACAGCTGTATTTCAAAAGCAAAGCAAACAAACAAAAACACCTTCTGTTGTTTAAGAAGAGTAAGAAAAACTAGTTTGGGAAGNCAATGGTTTAAATCTCTATTGATATATGTTTTATTGATAACCAAATGATAAATCCTTTAAAACTGGAGAAACTAATTAGTGACTCTAGAGTGCTCACATTATAAACAGCTGTATTTCAAAAGCAAAGCAAACAAACAAAAACACCTTCTGTTGTTTAAGAAGAGTAAGAAAAACTAGTTTGGGAAGCTTCCTTTGTGGTCTTTGCTTCCCCTCAATTGGTCTTGACAGCATCAGTGTTAGTCGCTCAGTCATACCTGGACTCTTTGCTACCATGGACTATAACCCACCAGGCTCCTTGTCCATGGGATTCTCCAAGCAAGTATACTGAGATGGGTTGCCATTTCCTTCTCCAGGGGGTCTTCCCAACCCCCAGGGATCAAACCTATGTCTCTTATGTCTCCAGCATTGATAGGTGGGTTCTTTACCCCTAGTATCACCTGCAAAGCCCCTCAACGCATCTTACAGATGTCAATAAGAGCATTTACTGTTGGTCAGTTGCTAAGTCTGGTCTAACTGTCGGTGACCCCATGAACTGCAGCACTTCAGGCTTCCCTTATTTTTCACTTTTTCCCTGAGTTTGCTCAAACTCATATCTACTGAGTCAGTGATGCCACTCAACCATCTTGTCCTCTGTTGCTTTTCTCCTCTTGCCTTCAATTTTTCCCAGCATCAGGGTCTATTACAATGTGTCAGCTCTTCCTATTAGGTCCCCAAAGTATTGGAATTTCGGCATCAGTACTTCCAATGAATATTCAGGACTGATTTCCTTTAGGATTGATTGCTTTTTTATCTCCTTGCTGTCCAAGGGACTCTCAAGAGTCTTCTCCAGAGCCACAATTTGAAAGCATCAATTCTTAGGCACTCAGCTTTCTTTATGGTTCAATTCTCACATCCATACATGACTACTAGAAAAAAACAGCTTTGGCTATATAGACCTTTGTTGACAAAGTGATGTCTCTGGTTTTTAATACACTGTCTAGGTTTATTATAGCTATTCTTACAAGGAGTAAGCGTCTTTTAATTTTGTGACTACAGTCACCATCCACATTGATTTTGGAGCCTGAGAAAATGAAATCTGACACTGTTTCCACATTTTCACCATCTATTTGCTATGATGTGATAGGACTGGATACCATGATCTTCATTTTTTGAATGTTAAGAACATGAGAATAATTATAATGTCAACAGGAAAACACTTGCAAGGTAAGTCTAGCTATAATTTCCAACAAGGTAGAACTTTCTTAAAAGGACTTATCTCAAACAAATAAAGAACTCTTTGGATGGCTATCTAGAATTGGATAAATAAAATGGGCATTTATGTGATAAACAAAATTAAATATTACTACATTACTGCAGGTTAAATAGGCCAAAAGGGACCAGCTACTGGTACCCCATGTTAAAAGCCAAGCAAGTCTTTCAATTTACCCCAGTTTTAAAATATATGTTTAAAGGGACTAGAAAAATTTAGACTGAGATATCTGGCAAGCAATAATTTGGCATAACAGTTAGGCCAAAGGGCCTGGCCTCCTTGGCTCAATGCCATTCTGGGAACCCTAGAGCTTTTTATTTAAAAGTAGATAAAATGGACAGGAAACACCAAAAAAAAAACAACATCAAAAATTTTCTAAAACTCCTCCTCTAAGAAAAAAGCATGTCGATCAGATCCTAAATAAAGCTAAAATTAAAGGTATAAAAGTCAATGGAATTTAGATGAAAGTATACAAAATTGGTATATTTAAATGGACTTCTATAAAATAATTGTATCTCTTCTTTAATTATATTGTAGGATAGACATGTTTCATTGGGGAATAATTCCCCAGTTTGCTATCATAAGACAAGGTATATAGATTGCCACAAAGAGAATATTAACTGAACACACTAAACAATAGAGTTATCTGAGCTATATAAAGTAAATAAAAACTAAAAACTGTGTTCTCTGTCTTGCTGTGACTGGCTGAGGAAACACTGTGGCACAGGGACGGTAGCCTTGCAGGGCTACTACAGCACTAGGGTGTTAGTTGGTCCTGCCCAGAACACTTCAGTTCTTCCCTAGAATGATATATTTAATAACTGATTGGTTTGTCCCTTGAATACAAGAAAATAAAAAATGAACAAAGGAAACCTTTACCAAAACCAGTGTCAAATTTGGTAAATGCCCTGCTGAAAATATGGAAGAGTAACAAGCTTTTAAAAGATTTAGAAACTCTGATGAGATGGTTGAATTATGCATTCTGCTTTAGAGCAAGAATGCTGGGGCAGTGATAGGAAAAGGAGGCAAGAATATTAAGGCTCTCCATACAGACTACAATTGCCAGTGTTTCAGTCCCAGACAGCAGTGACCCCCAGCGCATATTGAGTATCAGTGCTGATACTGAAATGATTGGAGAAATTCTGAAGAAAATCATCCCTACCTTGGAAGATGGCCTGCAGTTGCCATCACCCACTGCAACCAGCCAGCTCCTGCTCGAATCTGATATTGTGGAATGCTTAAATTGCCAACACTATAAAGGAAGCAACTTTGACTGTGAGATAAGATTGTTGATTCATCGGAGCCCGGCAGGAGGAATTATTGGAGTCCAAGGTGCTAAAATCAAAGAACTTCAAGAGAACACTTAGACAATAGTCAAGCTTTTCCAGGAATGTTGTCTTCAGTCTACTGACAGAGTCGTTCTTATCAGAGGAAAACCTGATAGGTTTGGAGAGTGCATAAAGATCATTCTTGATCTTATACCTGAGTCTCCCATCAAAGGACATGCTCAACCTCATGATCCCGATTTTTATGATGAAATCTATGATTATGGTGGTTTTAAAATGATGTTTGATGACCGCTGTGGACGTGCTGTGGGAGTTCCCATTCAGAGAAGAGGTGGCTTTGACAGAATGTTACCTGGTCTGGGTGGGGGTCCTATCCCTCCTTCCAGAAGAGATTATGATGATATGAGATCTTGTCAAGGACCTTCTTCACCCTCTTCTGGATGAGGTGGCCGGGGTGGTAGTAGAGTTTGGAATTTTCCTCTTCCACCACCACCACCACCTAGAGGAGGAGATCTAATGGCTTATTACAGAAGAGGAAGACCTGGAGACCATTACCATGGCATGATTGGTTTCAGTGCTGATGAAAACTGGGACTCTGCAATAGACACATGGAGCCCATCAGAGTGGCAGATGGCTTCTAAATCACAGGGTGGCTCTGGATGTGATTAGTCCTATGCAGGGGGTCGTGCCTCATATGGTGACCTTGGTGGACCTATTATTACTACACAAGTAACTATTCCCAAAGATTTGGCTGGCAAAGGTGGTAAGTGGATTAAACAAATCAGTCATGAGTCAAAAGCCTCCAAAACAGAGGAGCCTTTAGAAGGATCCAAAGATCAGATCATTACCAATATAGGAACACAGGACCAGATATAGGATACACAACTGTTTGCTGCAGATCAGTGTAAAGTAGTATTTTGGAAAGTTTTTCTAAGACTAGTGAAGAACTGATGGAGATGGGAATGGCAGCCCACTCCAGTACTCTTGCCTAGAGAATCCTGCGGACAGAGGAGCCTGGTGGGCTGCCGTCTATGGGGTCGCACAGAGTAGACAGACTGAAGGGACTTAGCAGTAGCAGCAGAAGTGAAGAACTGAAGGAGTCCTGCATCTTTTTTTTTTTTTTAATCTGCTTCTGTTTAAAAAGCCAACATTCCTCTGCTTCATAGGTACTCTGCATTTGAGATGTAGTAAAATTTTTGCTCTTCACCAGATGTAATGTTTTAGTTCCTTACAAAACAGAGTTGGGACTGAGGGAGGGTGTCCAAAAAGAAACATTGAAATTTTGAAACAGCAGCAGAGTGCAGTGAATTGTAATGTTTGTTCATTGTTGGTGGTTTAAACAGGTCCCCACCCTCACCTATATAATTATTGTGAACATTTTGCTTTGTGGTCACTGTAACATTTGATGTGGTGGGACAGGGAGGAAAAGTAACAGTAGTCCATATGTCTCTGGCTTCTATTCAGAGCAGTGTGCAGAATGTAATCCTCTTTCGTCAGAAACATTTTATGATTTTTAAAATAAATTTAGTGAACCTATTTTTGGTGGTCATTGTTTTTAAGATGGTCATTTTCCAAATGGCTGAATTCCCCCCAACCTACCCCCAAGTGGAACACTAAGTTTAATTATCTGTCCTTTGTTGGATATAAATAAATGGCATCTCTTCTTGGACTTAGGCAAAATATCTTGAAATACTCAGTTCTGGTGATTCTTAACAATTTGAAAGCCCATTGCTTGGGAAGAAATTCCACCACACATTCATGCTTATAATAAGCTGGGGATTTTTGTTTGTTTTTGCAAATACTTGCCCCTACTTTGCAATGATTTTCTGTTTGTAAAGAACCAGGTGGGGAGCAGCACAATTGATGGAATAGTGGTATAAGTATATACCAGAAGTTTAATAGCAAGTTTTATTAATCAGATTAATATTTGGTTATGAAAGTGACTGATGCTAAATTCTGATTGTTTTTATTAGATACTTTCTCACCTTTAGATTTAAACTATCAGGTTGGTTGTGTCTCTTAGCTAAACTTTGTAAAATATATACATATGTATGTATATATTCTTATTTTTCCACTGTATGCAAATTAAAGAAAAAGATGTACCTTTCTCTGTTGTATGTTGGGTTATCTAGGAAATGTTTGTGAACAATTCAAAAAAAGATGAATAAAAAATCTGTGGATGTTTTGTGTCGTATCTCTTGGCATTTATATAAATAGTTAAAAGTTCACTACCAAATAAAACTCCCATAATGCTAGATTTGATGTGTGGCCAATTTTGAACAAGGGTTGATTGACACCTGTAACATTTGTTAAAAAGTTATTTAAAAAAATAGAAACTAACACACAAGGCCTAATAAGATAAAGATAGTGATTTTACTTTGGGTTTAATTTGTAGCCTTAGAAAGATGTTTGCTGAGTGCGTCATACAAACCTTTGAAAACATGACAAATTAAGCTCTAAAATTCTAAAACATAATACCAATAAAATAAATTTCTGTTTTTATTAGAATCTTGTCACGTCACTGATACTAGTATCTTTAGCTGACAGAATCATTCTTTGGGAAACTAAAAACAACTGACTTTCTCTTGCAAATCTCTAAAAGCCAGAAATGTAAATATAGGCTGCTGCTGCTGCTGCTGCTGCTAAGTCGCTTCAGTCGTATCTGACTCTGTGTGACCCCATAGACGGCTGCCCACAGGCTCCCCCATCCGTGGGCTACAAGGACTTATTTAACTCAGTCAGATAGGACCTGAAAAAAAGAGGGGAAAAGTGGAAGTTTTAAAATTCAAATCTCTGGGAATGATCCCTCAGCACAGATAGTAAGCTTCAGTCATCTGAACAAACAACTTTAATGCACTCCAACTATTTGTAAGCTAGTAAGTTTATATCCTAACACCTGACTCATAACTAGCTTTTAAGTGAAGCCATAAGATCCCTATTTTTGACTGTGTCTGTGTACAAATTATACATATGAGATATCTCTACTTCTAAAAGTTATTGTCAAAATTGGATTTATAAATAACTCTATTTATTTTTAATAAAAAGTGCTTATATTTAAAGAAACTGGCCAAAACAGCTTTTTAATTCATGTAAACTTAGAACTATTCAATATTAAATTGATATCTGATACTGTTTGTTGATCTAATGAATATAAGACATGTCATTAAAAGTCATCAAAAAATAAGTGTAATACTTCATTTTACTTAGGCTTAATAGATAAGACTTATTATATCTGTTACAAGGAAAATAATATGATGAAACTTGAAAGTAAATATGAGATAGGAACTTTGGGATAAACTCTTTAAAATAATTATTTCTTAGAAATGTCTACTTAAAATGATCTCTCCAGATATTTAGCAACAAAGTTCTAAAACTGTGTTAATTTAAATGATGGGAGTTTATAAAATAGCTAAAAGACATGGAGATATCAATTACTAAATAGAGAAATTAAAGGTATTTAGGACTATTAATGGAAATATTTGGTATCACCCTGAGATGTTCTCTATAAAAAAGACAATTGTTTTAAAAAATTATTACTGGTGTTTATGTTCACGAATCTATAGAATGCTAGTGTGAAAAACTGTTCATAATTCCTTCATTCTTAGTTTTTACTAAAAAATTAAGGGTTTAAGAGTTGAGGATTCTAATTTAAATATATAATTTAAAACTATGAAAAACAATATCGTAGCATCTCAGTAAACACGGTAAAGTAGAATGTGTGTTTCCAGTAAGAAAGTATGAGGAAGGAAGCTATATTTTACTGAAGAAAAAGAAATGAGTTAGTCTTATTTGATGGAAAATGAGAGACAGACTAGACACAGAAAGTGATGAAAGATTGTGGAAAGGAATCCTGAAGAGAAAAAAGCTTTATATACAGTCAGGATTAACGAAATTTAGATTAAAGTTAGTTAAATGGGTTTTGCTGAGTGCACTCGCAGGATTGCGATTTGTTTTTTCTTAGGAGTGCTCCTTTTGTTAACAGGTGCGTGAATTTTGGCACTCGTAAGTGCTCTATACTTGTTTTCTTTTTATTTATAACTGATTAAATAAGTATTCTTTCACTGATCTATGATCCTGGTGTGTTTTAAACCATTTTTAATACCTCTAACTAACTTCCCAAATATCAAAGTTTTACTAAGCTGTTTTAGTCTTCTTTAACTCTGGGCTACTTCAAAGAAACATTTCTGCGACATCCCAGAAAAGAATGGTAAATTAAGTTTATTTCATATTTTTAATAGAAACATTGTCAAATGATTGGAGGTAAGCTTTAGGTTGCAATATATGGATAAAGATCATTAAGATAAATTCAAAATTTTTATGAAATCCCTGACATCTGATATGTCCTGATATAATGTGATCAGTCATAATTGCAATGATTATCCTAAAATGTTATATGTTTCAGAAATATCCAAGTTTGCTGTTAATTGCATTGTACTCACATTTTTAACCATGCTACTTTACATTTTGTCCTTTATAAACTGCCGTAATTTTACACTGCTTTTACAAAATGGAGGTTTTCAAAAAGACTCATTAAAAATTAAAAGAACTATTTAGACAAATGTAAGTTTCTGACAGCCTTTAAGTAATGTAATTGAGCCGGATAATAAATGATAAACTAATAAAAAAAACCTGATTACTGCAGATCAACAGAAATCAATTAGATGGGACTAAGTGAACTGATAAATATGATTAATAACTTTGACTTTGAAAAATATACTAGCTTAAATATGTTTCCCAGTAACCTTTTCTCCCTTATGCCTTGACCTGCAAGTTGATAAAGAATGTCTCTGTAAACAAAATTAAAGCAGTTATCTTTTCCTCTGTACCTGATCCTGCCAAAATTTGGGTTCTCTAACTGGTTCTTCTATGGATTTATGGTTTACTGCAACTAGACTGCAACTAGTTATACTAATAATTGTTTTAATTTACTCTTTGTTTCCAAATTGTTTATGCCATTGTCTCCCCACTACAATATGACTTTGTCAATGTTACTAACTACATTACTTCTTTTTTTTTTTTTAATAAGATTATCTTCTCTTACACTATGTATCCAGGCCTCCAACAAATGTAGTGGTGACTAGATAACTTAAAGTAATTAATTATATATACAGATCTCTATAGAATCAATAATTATGATAGTGTGATTCTAACTACAAGAAGAGCAACAAGGGAACTATCTCTTGGATCCTAATAGGTTAGAAGATAGAAGATCCAGAAAATCTTTTATTATCTATCAATAGGCCTAATTCAGAAATTAACACCTGGAGTGGCAGAACTTTCAGCTGATCTAGAATGAACATCCCAGCACCACTGGGCAAAAATTAGTCAGAAAATATCTCACTATTGGAGATATTTCAAATTTCCTTTCCACGAGGAGAGACTGAAAAATGGAGTATTTCCTGCCATGCCAATAAACAAGGATGTCACAGCCATCAGCGATACTGGCCCTCCAAATGTGAATTTCTGAGCCCAGAGAGTGCCTAGTAGGGAGAATAATATCTGCTACCTAGTAGCCATCAGTCTGTAGCCACTTCCTGTCAAGCTTGGGGGATAGGAATAATGCAGGATACTGGCCCCAGTTAGCTGAAATACATATGAAAGTAATGACTTCACTGAGCCTAGACTCTTGCATCTTCCCGTTCACAGAGAGAGCTAAATTCCTTAACTTGAGATACCTGATTTTTCTTAATTAGCAGTGATCTTCTGATGTTCAGTCTACTTGCCCTTTGTTGCAAACTTCTATATAAGCTGACTCCTCCCAACACTGCCTCAGAGCACTTCTCTCAGGGTTACTTGAAATGCTGTATCCTGGCCTTGAAGCCCTAAACATTCCCACCAGATAAAACATAACTCTCAAATTTTAGGTTTGGACATTTATTTTTTAAGTTGACTCTGCTTATATTAAAATAAATTCTTTTGAATTATTACCTTAATTATTTTGTGAGCAGTAAAACTGAGTTTAACAAAGGTTAAGGAACTTTTCAAAGGTTCTGTATCTAACAAATGATAAATTTAGACATTCCACAAAAACAATAGGCAGAGTCAGGTTATTTTATTCAATATGTTTTCTCAAATTCTATGACAAATCAATATGTAGCCGTGAACATAACTGCTAAAACCAAGACTACATTCCCTAGGTACTCTTGCAGCTATAAATGGTGATAACACAGACTTATTTTAATGGGAATGTAAGCAAAAGCGATATATACAAGTTTCAGCAATTGTGAGAAAGTGTTTGTGTTTTATATCTGAGTAAACCATTTTGAAAAATAAGATAACCATTGTGAAACATGTAAAGTACAACAAAACAAGAACATTTAAAAAATAAAAAAATACCTAACTCAAGACATTAGTACGAGAAAGAAATAAAACTCATCTTGTTTAATGCTATTATAGGGGAGTTATATCATTCAAAGACAAATTGAAGCCTAATTGTTAATGAATTTGGTCTTGAATTGCTGTGTTGTCTCTGTAAGAATTGACACATATCATAGGTTTACTAGGAGTGACCAGCAAATTGCTTAGATATTATATAGTCAGAAACTGTTAGTGTGATATAAAAGACTGGGAAAAGTTTGCCTTTTGTCTTTTTTAGAAGGATGCCACTTGTCAACTAAAGCTTTAGTGTTAGGACCTTTTCAGAAACTTTGAGTATATTGCCTATTTCAGCAGTACACTTAAGTAGATAGTCCTGAAGCAATAATACTAGTCGGAAACTCAAATTCTTTCTATTCTTCACGTGTTTAAATAGTAAAATGAACTCAGTCTAGAGCTAGATAGCCTAAAAGCAGAAAAGGAGAATTCACCTCTTCTATCACCATCTATAAAAGTCAACCTATTCACGAACTTGTAGACTGAAAGAAGAAAAACTTTTTTCCTACTTTCTATATTGAATCAGTTACAATCAATGACTGAAGTAGCAATCTTAGCAGGAGATGGAGACCATAGCCTGAAAATTTTGAAGAAATCTCCCTTTAGAATTTTTGCCCCAACAAAGGAAAAATGACAAATGCCTTCAGGCATTGATGAAATTCAAGATGTTGCCTTCCTATCTAAACCTTATTTCTTTTTATACCAAGATATCATTGCAGCTTCCTTTAAATGAAGAAAGAAAGTAGGAAAGAGCATAATGTAGAGGTCACAATGTAACAAACTGTAGTCTGTTTTAAGTACTGAGTCTTAAAAAGACTACTTTTAAACAAAATAAAGATTCTGGTCACTAATTCCAATGTATGTGGGGCAAGGAAAAGTTTCCATCAAACCATCAAGCCATTTTCCATCACTACCTAAGTGTTCAATAATTCAAGTCTATTATCATACTATGTATCCCAAGACAGTGTCAGTCTCACAGGTAAAGGCTCAGTCCCACAAAACTGCTCTCCTCCTCCACACTTCACATGCCAGTCACAAATCTATGTTGTCATCTGTGCTACCTGTGATATAGATTGGAAGTTCAAATGATCTCTCTTCCTTTGGTTCAATTGATTTCCTAGAAATTTCCTAGAAAGACACACAGAACTTAGAGAAGCATTTCACTTACTAAATTTCCAGGTTAGTATTGTATAATGTACTTAAGAACCAGCCTGATGGAAGAAATGCATAGGACAATGTATGGGGAAAGAATGCAGAGCTTCCATGTTCTCTCTGAGAGTGTTACTCTCTCATCTCAAAACATATTTACAAACCCAGAGGCTCTCCAATTTCACTATTTTTTAAGTTTTTATGGAGGCTTCATTACATAAGCATAATTGATTAAATTAAATCACTGGCTATTTGTAATTGATTCAATTTACAGCTCCTCTCCTTTCCTCAGAGGTCAGGAGAGCCAGACACAAAGTTTCACTGCTCAAATCATGAGGTTGGATCTCCTGAAAGTCAGCTCCCTTACTTAAAAATGCTTTCCAAAGCTCACCTCATTGATATAAAACCAATGTGTGTTAGAAAGGAGCCAATTTTTTTATTAATAAAACACCTATTTCACCTTTTTGGCACTGAAGCAATTTTAGGAACATACAGCAAGAGATTTAATTTTATTATAAAAGATGTTCTTATTGCTCCTATTGCTCAGAAAATTCCAAGGTTTTGGAAGCTATAAACCAGGAACCATGGGCAAAGAGCACATATATATTTCTTACTATAAATCATGATATCTCACAAAGTATATAGATCAGAGGGAGAAGATGGAAGGTGGTTGGTTTTGATGTTTGAGAACCTGCAGTTCTTGAGAACAGAATTTAAAAAGGCAGTCAGTTAAGGTTAATGATGGTGTACATAAGATAATGAATATAATGATTGTGAAATTCAATCCAGGGAGGAATGGAAGATGAGTAACAGTGAAAAAAGTAATTAATAGCTTTTGCAGGTTGTTATGAGAGAGGAATCTGAGTTCTCATTTCTCATAGAGAAATGAGCATAGCATTCAGATTATTGGCCCCTAACAAAGGAGGAGCCATAGGCTACTTATACTCTTTATGTGGCCAAAGGTAGAGAAAACAGGCACCTCATGAGAAAATTGAAGGGTAATAATCAGAGATCTCAGAAGAGAGCAACCTTTCTCTGTAACAAAGAAGGTCACAGAAATGTTCAGAAATGATTCTAGGGAAACAGGATCGTTTATGACCTACTGTTATTCCATAATTTGAAAGAGATGGAAAAAATCTACTATAGAAGGAGACATGCCAGTTTGTATGGAAATTACTTTTTGGGGACATTGTGAATACCTGTAAGTCTCGAGTTCTGTTATAATTGGACAAAATATGACTAATAGTGGTATATAGGAAATTATGCATTTCTAAGACTTGCAAATGGAGGCAGCATCCTGAAAAACTGCTGCCTTGCCTTTAGACAAGCAGAATTTTTCTCTTAATCCATTTTAAAGTGGATATGGAAAAACTTTGTCCACCAGTGTTCATTCTTCGACCCCTCTCTGTGCCTGCATGCTAAACTGGTTCAGTCCTCTCTGGCTCTTTGCAACTCCATGGACTGTAGCTCACCAGGCTCGTCTGTCCATGGGATTCTCCAGGCAAGTATAAAGGAGTGGTTGCCATTTACTTCTCTAGGGAATTTCCTAGCCCAGGGATTGAAATCATGTTCTTATGTCTCCAGCATTGACAGGCAGGTTCTTTACCGCTAGTGTCACCTGGGAAGCCCCTCAGTGGATCTTATAGATACTAACAAGAGAATTTGTTGTTGTTCAATTGATGTCTTGCTTGACTCTTTGTGACCCCATGAACTTCAGTACTCCAGACTTCCTTATCCTTCACTATCTCCCTGAGTCTGCTCAAACTCATGTCTACTAAGTCAGTGATGCCACCCAACCATCTTGTCCTCCGTTGCCCCCTTCTCTTGCCCTCAGTCTTTTCCACTATCAAGGTCTTTTACAGTGAAGCAGCTCTTCCTGTCAGGTGGCCAAAATATTGGAGCTTCAGGTTCAGCAATGAATATTCAGTACTGATTTCCTTTAGGACTGACTGCTTTGATCTCCTTGCTGTCCAAGGGATTCTCAAGAGTTTTCTCCAGCACCACAATTCAAAAGCATCAGTTCTTTGGTGCTCAGCTTTCTTTATGGTCCAACACTCACATTCATAGATGACTACTGGAAAAACCATAGCTTTGACTAGATGGACATTTGTTGGCAAAATAATATTTCTGCTATTAATATGCAGTCTAGGTTTGCCATAGCTTTCCTTCCAAGGCATAGTTCAGTTCAGTTCAGCTCAGTCACTCAGTCGTGTCCAAGTCTTTGCGAACCCATGAGCTGCACCATGCCAGGCCTCCATGTCCAACACAACTCCCAGAGCCTACCCAAACTCAAGTCCATTGAGTCGGTGATGTCATCCAACCATCTCACCCCCTTCTCCTCCTGTCTTCAATCTTTCCCAGCATCAGGCTCTTTTCAAATGAGTCAGCTCTTCACATCAAGTGGCCAAAATGTTGGAGTTTCAGCTTCAACATCAGGCNGTGTATTCTTGTCACCTCTTCTTAATATCTTCTGCTTCTGTCAGGTCTATACCATTTCTTCCGTTTATTGAGCCCATCTTTGCATGAAATGTTCCCTTGCTATCTCTAATTTTCTTGAAGCGATCTCTAGTCTTTCCCATTCTCTCTTGCTTTTTCAATGATCCAACAGATGTTGGTTATTTGATCTCTGGTTCCTCTCCATTTCCTATATCCAGGTTGACCATCTGGAATTTCACATTTCATGTACCATTGAAGCCTGACTTGTAGAATTTCAAGCATGATGTTGCTAGCGTGTGAGATGAATGCAAATGTGCGATAGTTTGAACCTTCTACGGCACCGCCTTTCTTTGGGAATGGAATGAAAATGGACTTTTTCCAGTCCTGTGGCCACTCCTGAGTTTTCCAGATATGCTGGTATATTGAGTGCAGCACTTTAACAGCATTTTCTTTGGGGATTTGAAATAGCTTGACTGGAATTCCATCACCTGCACTATCTTTGTTCATTGTGATGCTCCTAAGGTTCACTTGACTTCGCATTCCAGGGTGTCTGGCTCTAGGTGAGTGATCACACCATCATGGTTTTCTGGGTCTTGAAAATATTACAAAGCCAACTTTTAATAATAAATAGTCCCTGATTTATTTATTTTTTTATAAAGTGCAAAGAATAAAGTATTTGAGCCACACAAACCTACTTTATAATCCCAACTGTATCAGATTATAAAAAAACATTCAGATCTGAAGCAATTTTTCCTTGGCTTGTCTCTTGTCTAAACATGTCGTACCAATTTAATAAAGTTATTATGAGTCTAAAACAGACTAAGATGTATACATATAAAATGCAACTGCTAAAATAGTTTAATAACACCTGAAAAACTTTGAAAGTTTAGTTCTTAGTTCACAAATCAATTGTTAAAAAAAAAAAAGCTGAATTAACTTCAAAATCAATCACAGGCTAAGAAATGTTTAAACACAAAGCAAGGGAACCATACAGTACACATTTATTTTCAGTCTATTGTATACCTAAATGTTAGATATTGAGATTACTAATTTAAAAAATTCTGATTCACATAATAAGGCAATAGTCCCCAAAAGTAGTTGTATGTGTGCCTCATTTCTCATTAGGCAAAGAACAGCTTGAGTCAGATTCCTAAGGACTTCACAAGAGAAAATCACATAGTGAATATAAAACATAAATTTAAATATAAAGCAGTTCTTACAGAACTACTCTGAATTGTTTTTATGTTACATAGTTATCAGTGCATGAATCCCACGTTGAAACAAGGCTTCCAATACTGTTGCTCTCCTGCAAATGTCCAAACAAGAGATTAGATATGAGAGTAAATAGATCATCTCAGTTTTTAATTACTAATAATCACCTTCCAAAATGACACCTTTATTGATTATATCATTTTAATTACATTTTGACTCTATAAAATAAGATAATATTACAAATGAAACTAAAGATTTTGCTTAAATGAATGATTTTTATTGTTCTTCATGTCCCTCAAGAGAACTCTGAATCAAAGTTTAATCAGTTTGATGTTTGCTGAGTTTCTTTCTACTCCAACAGGTACTGCATTAACATGACCCTTGGATTTGGTATTTTGAAACCTGGAAAATAGTGCAAAACTTGTGAAGAAAAATGATCCTTATAGCCATCAAAAGTTTGTAAAAAAAGAAAATGTTCTAAAAGATAATGTCTGTGTTCCAGCAACAACTATAAAGTAATTTTGATAGAAACAAGAAAAATATGAAAGTATACTTCTAATATTGACACTCATTTATCATAAAAAGTTCAACTTTTCAGACGTGTTTAATTTTTAAGAATATCACATTCAATGGATCACCACTTAGTATGTCATTAGTGCATCAATGCTCAGTGGCAACCCACTCCAGTATTCCTCCCTGGAGAATCCCAGGGATGGGGGAGCCTGGTGGGCTGCCGTCTATGGGGTTGCACAGAGTTGGACATGACTGAAGCGACATAGCAGCAGTAGCAGCTCAATTATATAAAGACAAAATACTAGAGAAATGAACCATTTTATAAATTCTTACTATATTTAGCCTTTGACTGTGTGGATCACATCAAACTGTGGAAAATTCTGAAAGAGATGGAAATACCAGACCACCTGACTTGCCTCTTGAGAAACCTATACGCAGGTCAGGAAGCAACAGTTAGAACTGAACATGGAACAACAGACTGGTTCCAAATAGGAAAAGGAGTATGTCAAGGCTGTATATTGTCACCTTACTATTTAACTTCTATGCAGAGTACATCATGAGAAACTCTGGGCTGGAGGAAGCACAAGATGGAATCAAGATGGCTGGGAGAAATATTAATAACCTCAGATATGCAGATGACACCATCCTTATGGCAGGAAGTGAAGAAGAACTAAAAAGCCTCTTGATGAAAGTGAAAGAAGAGAGTGAAAAAGTTGGCTTAAAGCTCAACATTCAGAAAACCAAGATCATGGCATCTGGTCCCATCACTTCATGGGAAATAGATGGGGAAACAGTGGAAATAGTGTCTAACTTTATTTTTTTGGGGCTCCAAAATCACTGCAGATGGTGATTGCAGCCATGAAATTAAAAGACACTTACTCCTTGGAAGGAAAGTTATGGCCAACCTAGATAGTATATTGAAAAGCAGAGATACTACTTTGCCAACAAAGGTCCGTCTAGTCAAGGATTTTTCTAGTCAAAACCAAGTCATTGGTTTTTCCAGTGGTCATGTATGGATGTGAGAGTTGGACTGTGAACAACACGGAGCACCGAAGAATTGATGCTTTTGAGCTGTGGTGTTGGAGAAGACTCTTGAGAGTCCCTTGGACTTCAATGAGATCCAACCCGTCCATCCTAAAGGAAATCAGTCCTGGGTGTTCATTGGAAGGACTGATGCTGAAGCTGAAACTCCAATACTTTGGCCACCTCATGCAAAGAACTGACTCATTAGAAAAGACCCTGATGCTGGGAGGGATTGGAGGCAGGAGGAGAAGGGGACGACAGAGGATGAGATGGCTGGATGGCATCCCTGACTCAATGAGCATGAGTTTGAGTGAACTCCGGGAGTTGATGATGGACAGGGAGGCCTGGCNGAAATTAAAAGACACTTACTCCTTGGAAGGAAAGTTATGGCCAACCTAGATAGTATATTGAAAAGCAGAGATACTACTTTGCCAACAAAGGTCCGTCTAGTCAAGGATTTTTCTAGTCAAAACCAAGTCATTGGTTTTTCCAGTGGTCATGTATGGATGTGAGAGTTGGACTGTGAACAACACGGAGCACCGAAGAATTGATGCTTTTGAGCTGTGGTGTTGGAGAAGACTCTTGAGAGTCCCTTGGACTTCAATGAGATCCAACCCGTCCATCCTAAAGGAAATCAGTCCTGGGTGTTCATTGGAAGGACTGATGCTGAAGCTGAAACTCCAATACTTTGGCCACCTCATGCAAAGAACTGACTCATTAGAAAAGACCCTGATGCTGGGAGGGATTGGAGGCAGGAGGAGAAGGGGACGACAGAGGATGAGATGGCTGGATGGCATCCCTGACTCAATGAGCATGAGTTTGAGTGAACTCCGGGAGTTGATGATGGACAGGGAGGCCTGGCGTGTTGTGATTCATGGGGTCACAAAGAGTCGGACACGACTGAGCGACTGAACTAACTGACTGACTGACTATATTTAGAATTAAAATCTGTCTGTTTTGTTATATCTAGAAATTCTATCTCACACATTATCATCTTCTCATTTTAGAACCACAGGGGGAAAAATGTACTTATCCAGTCATGGTTGAGTTTATGTTTCACTTCAGTTTTCTAGGCATTACTGGTAGCTTTTATTTCAGTTACTTCTTATTTAAGTCTCACACAAGATGACAACAGCATGGGGCAAATCACTTTTGGCTTTATTTGAAATGTTGTTTTCAGGGTATTTTAACAGCAGCGATTCTCATATGAGCAAGTAAAGATCATAAATGTTATCTATATTTCCCCAGATAAACTACAAATAGAAAAACAAACACACATGACAGAATTTGTAAAGTGATAAAGGATATTAGAATTTAGTATATCTATTCCATGCTTTAAAGTTTAAGCATGAGGGATATATATGTGAAAGTTGACATACTTTTTTAAAAGGAACAAGGTAAAGGTAAGGAAAACAAAAAGTCTGACTAATGAAATAAACAATACAATTAAAATTTAATATAATTTTTCTTTCCAGGTGAAATATATGCTAGGTATTAAAAAATTAACAATTATGAATCATTGTTCTATTTGCGTATGTGCTTCAGTGTGCTGTATATTGGGGTAGGAGTATTCTTAAAAACAAAACAAAGCAAAATAAAACAATAAAAGGCTTCTTACCAAAAGGGCACTGAAATTTCTTCAACAGAAATAGGTTGATATAAACTTGGGAGCAGGAACAGTATCTTGCAAATCCTTGAACCTTCTGCCTCTAGCAAATGACCACCTACTGGTTGATTAAAAGAAAAAAAAAAACTTTTAGAAATGAGATGGCCAATCCACTCACATTTAAACACATTTTATCACTAAGATTGTCCTCATTTAATATTGCTTTATATGTTAGAAAAACTTTATGTCAAGCAGAACTCATTTTTTCTCTGATTTGAGATAATAGTAAACCTTTCTGTTGTCATGTTTCAAAAGCAAATCTTTA
>SJYA01001795.1:436270-478284 GCA_006410615.1 Neotragus moschatus | reverse complement strand
TTTTTTTTTTTTCATTTTGGTTCAGATTATGTGACTTGCTTCCTTCAATTGTCTGGTTTTTTTAATTGTTTCTCCAGTCGTGGTTTAGGTCAATGTTCCAACATTCCGAAATGGGATCTAAATTATGATTTTGCATTATTGCTCTGATTTCTTTCTGGTCTTTGACTTTATTTTTTTTATTTTTTATTTTTATTTTTTTAGGGTCTTTGCCTTTGTATCATGCCCTATCTTCACTATCGATAGCATTAGATTGTGGTTCTGGTTCTTCTGATCTGAAAGTTAGGATGACATTATATTGTTAGAATGAGTGTGTTACTGAGATTTTCAAGTGTTTTGAAACTTGAGACATTTCCTCTAACATGTTATTTTGTGTTTGTGAAATTTTTGTTTATGGTTCAAATTTGACTGCAAAGGCCGGGAGATTCTGCTTGATGACGATTATTAACGAAGTTGATAGAATTAGTTCAGAGGACTTTGTGTTTATTAAGCTGTGGGGAACTGCTGAAATAAAATAGAACTTGCCTTCTTGGCTGAATGAGGGACGTATTTGCATAAACTCTTCCTCTTTCAAGAGGAGAACCATGGGATACTAGGCTGGAAGGCAATTAGGTTGAAGAGCCTTAGATTGCATGGCCTGAAATCAGAAACATAGCCAGGCCTCCTTTTAGATCATTATTTTGTAACTTCATGGAATTAAGGTTCTGTGTCAGGGGAGTTGCCTGGCAGTCCAGTGATTAAGACTCTGCACTTCCACTGCTGAGGGCCTGGTTCAATCCTTGATTGGGGGACTAAGACCCCACAAGGCATGTGGCCAAAAACACCCCCAAAAAGATGTTGTGTTGGGACCATGAAAAAGTGGTTTTCCTAAAAGTAAAGTGAGGAGATTTGCTGTCATATAGAAAGGCAGAATATGAGGACTATCTATTCACCATAAAGTATCTTCTTCCCAACCAGAGAGTAACATTCTACTTGGTGATTTCCCCTACTTTTCAGTCATTCAGTTCAGTTCAGTCGCTTAGTTGTGTCTTTTTGTGACCCCATGAACTACAGCATGCTAGGCCTTCCTGTCCATCACCAACTCCCAGAGTCCACCCAAACCCTTGTCCATCGAGTCGGTGATGCCATCCAACCATCTCATCCTCTGTTGTCCCCTTTGCCTCCTGCTCTCAGTCTTTCCCAGCATCAGGGTCTTTTCCGTGAGTCAACTCTTTGCATCAGGCGGCCAAAGTATTGAAGTTTCAGCTTCAACATCAGACCTTCCAATGAATAACCAGGACTGATCTGCTTTAGGATGGACTGGTTGGATCTCCTTGCAGTTCAAGGAACTCTCAAGAGTCTTCTCCAACACCATAGTCCAAAAGCATCAGTTCTTCTGCACTCAGCTTTCTTTATAGTCCACTTCTCACATCCATACATGACCACTGGACAAACCATAGCCTTGACTAGACGGACCTTTGTTGGCAAAGTAATGTCTCTGCTTTTTAATATGCTACCTAGGTTGCTCATAACTTTCCTTCCAATGAGTAAGCATCTTTTAATTTCATGGCTGCAGTTAGCATCTGCTATATTTTGGGAGCCTCCCAAAATAAAGTCTCTCACTGTTTCTACTGTTTCTCCATCTATTGGCCATGAAGTAATGGGACTAGATGCCATGATCTTATTTTTCTGAATAATCTCAAATTAGCATTGTAATAAACTCTTTACATGGAGAATTATACCTTCTGGTTATACAATGAGGCTACTTTATTCTTTTTTTGCTGTTGTTTAGTTGCTCAGTCATATCCTATTCTTTCCGACCTCATGGACTGTAGCCCGCCAGTCTCCTCTGTCCAAGAGGATTTCCAGGCAAGAATACTGCAGCAATTTGCCATTTCCTTCTCCATGGGATTTTCCCAACCCAGGGATCGAACTGGCATTTCCTGTATTGCAAGTGGATTCTTTACTACTGAGTCACTGGCTAAGATATTCTTGTAAAACTTAAGCATAAGTTTACATGTGCCTTTTTAAAAAAACCATTGAATTACACTGATGATTCCATTGTATGTTTTAAATAAAAGCCAGGCTTTCTTCACATGGAGAAATTAGGTCAAATTTTCCTTTCTGTGTGTCTGTAGTTGATGTTTCTGAAATTCACTGTAAGAATTTGCACTTAAATCCAATTAAAATTTTGATTGAAAGGGCAATGACTCAAGCCACATAATTGTATTTAAAATATACGTATTTCTAAATATGAGGAATATTATTTTACTGCTTTATGTATTTTAATTTTTCTGCTGAGACTGAGGTGAGTGGAGTTGGGGAAGATATAATACTTTCAAAGATATTATCTGAGATTCATACCCATATAAAAACTGATAGGGAAAAAATCTGACAGCTTGTATTGATTATTACTAAATTTTATTTTTTTCGTTTGTTTGTTTGTTTGTTTTTGTGCTCATAAACAAAGCTCTTACCTATCACCTAACTCACACTACTTACTCCTACATATAGTGTACATTCCTTCCAAATGAAAGTAAGATGGATTTTACCTATGTCAGTTTGGAAACTAAGTGAGCAAATATAAGTTCATTTGAGTTTGATTTGATATTGATGAGTTTACAATTATAATGCTATAGTAGACATTGCAGTCAAAATCATCTATTTCTAAAAATTAAAACAAGTATACATACCCTAAGAAAAGTAAGATTCAAAACCAGTAATTTTTTGGAGTGAAATGTGGAAGAAGAAATAGACTACATAATTTTATCACCCCCCCAAAAAAAATAGTAAAGAAACTTTAGCTGTGATTGAGTGGGATAAAAGATATGCTTAAAAAGGGCAGTTTTGTTGTGCTGTGTTTGTTCTCTCCTTATGAAAATTGTCTATAGCTCATATTTCTTTGTTTTGATTTTTTTTATTGAATTATAGTTGATTGACTATACTCTGGTATACTGTTTTTACTATACTNCTTACTTTGCAACTCTCTTGAATCTGTTAATACATTTTAATGTTTCTATATCATTTCTTTGTCTAATAGCTATGTTTGAGACATGTTACCCATGAATAGATGCCTTGTTGTCGTTAAAATGTATATTTAAAAATAAAGAGAAACATATGTCTAGGAGAATAAAATAAGTTTATTTAGGATTTTATTCCAAATTCAAATTTTAAGTTCACTTCTTTTACTGACTACAATTGACAAAAATAAACTCCCTAAATAATAGTTAAATGATATAGCCAAATATGAAAGTAAATTAAAACTTTGCTTATATACCATATCTTATCTATAAAATCGGCAAACATTCAAAAGTTTGCAAAAATAAATTGTTGCCANAATAAGTTTATTTAGGATTTTATTCCAAATTCAAATTTTAAGTTCACTTCTTTTACTGACTACAATTGACAAAAATAAACTCCCTAAATAATAGTTAAATGATATAGCCAAATATGAAAGTAAATTAAAACTTTGCTTATATACCATATCTTATCTATAAAATCGGCAAACATTCAAAAGTTTGCAAAAATAAATTGTTGCCAAGGTTAAAGTGAAGCAAGAACTCAAAAGTTTTGTTGTTGGGAAGCAAAACTGTACAGACAAAATGAGGAAGAATTTGCCAAATTACTTATGTATTTCTCCCTGCCCCTAAGAACCTACGTAGAGATCATCTCATTTAAAGAAATCTATCCTAAAATACACTGGCAAAAGTCCTAAAATACATATGCCTAAGCATATCTGGTTCAGTAGTATTTGCAATTTTAAACAGTGCATCTTGGATACAAGTTATTATCCATCAATAGATTAAATAAACTATATCACCACCCCACAATAGAGACTTTGCAGCTGTGAAGAGTGGTAGCATATATGTCTATATACTTTTAGGATGTAAGATTTGGGATTTATTATTTAAAAAATAAAAATTAGAGACAATTGTGTACAGTATCTGGACATGGTATGAATTTATTGCCTCCCAACTCCTAATCTACACTTCTTTGTTCTGTTTGTAATACTCCAGCAATATCCTCTGAAAACTTCTTTATACCTAGCAAAAATATTCAGCTTTGTCAAGAGAAAAAAATTGAAGTAATATTGTAAGGAGACAGAGGTAGAATATCACTTCTTTTTCCATTTTTGGTCCTGGTACTAGTTTTTCATTTTTTTTTTTTCTTTTATGGAGCATGGTTACTGAGGTCCATTGATGATCACATTGTAAGGGAAAATACAAATAAAAATAAGAAGCTTTGGCTTCCCCCATGGCTCAGGGGTAGAGAATCTGCCTGCCAATTCAGGAGTCATGGGTTCAACCTATGGTCTGGGAAGATTCCACATGCTGTGGAGCAACTAAACCAATGCATCACAACTATTGAGCCCGTGCTCTAGAGACTGGGAGCTGCAACTACTGAGCCCATGTGCCACAACTACTGAAGCCCGTGCACCCTCGAGGCCCATGCTCAGCAGCAAGAGAAGCTGCCGCTGTGAGAAGTCCATGTACCACAACTAGAGAGTAGCTCCTACTTGCCTCGACTATAGAAAAGTCTATGCAGTAACAAACATGCAGCACAATCAAAATAAAGAAATAAATACAATTATATATATATAAAGACTTAATTCTCCCTGTTGAAAATAAGAGACTACCCCCTAATCTGCCTTTTCTTAGAGCATTTGCTTTAGAAAATGTGTATTTTTGTTTGTTTCTTTGAAATATACACATTTTATCTTTTAAAACAGTAAATGAGTAACCCAGGAACCTGGCAACCTAGTCAAGGCCTAGGAGTCATCTCTTTGAAATGTAATCATCAAGCAAGATATCAGCTATATAACCTAGTTTTCAGGCAGCATGGCAGTTTTAGCTGTCTCCTGGCTCCAAATAGCAAACCTAACCTATCTCCCCAAAATTATAATTTTTTTCTTTTAAAAGCATTTAGCAAAACAAGGGGCTACTCCAATCACCAAATTATTTAGCATGAACTATATGTAACTATTGGTGCTATTGAGTCCTCTCACTCAAAAATTAACTGTTATTTGGGAAAAAAACACATGTATACAATGTATCACTTGGCTACATAAAAAGGTAAGATTATTTGGTATCTTTGAAACTCTAGGGATTGCCTGTAATTCTAATTTAATGTTCTTTCAGTAATATAAACTATTTTTATTTATCTTCTACTTTTTTAGAGAGAGATTTTCTGGGTTGGTAGGAGATTTATCTTCAATTATTTATTTCCCCCAGTATTAATAGACCTCATAGACTCCCAGTTCAGAGGATGCCTTTATATAAGGTTGTTTTCATTCAAGCTATCTGGTCCTTGTCTCCCTGCCCCTAAGAGCCTATGTAGAGATCATCTCAAGACACATTCTCTTGGTCACTGGTCTATTTCTATGAATATGTTGCTACAACCACTCAGATAAACACTTGGCAAAGACTGCCATAGACTCTCTCTGGCTATGTGTCCTCAGTTACCTGTTTTTCAACCAAGCAAGCACTTCCACAGCAGCTCTTACTATAACTTCCATCAGCTCTTCCCAACCCAGTGATCACTTCTATAAATATTATGTGTCCTACCGCATACCTCATGGCAACCCTGGGTAACATCCATGGAATAACTCTAGTCTGTACTCTAAGGTAATTTGCGTTGACACCAGTAAGGTTTTATTTTTGTTGTTGTTGTTTCATTTTGCTTTTGTGTTTATCAAACCCTCTTCTAAGAGATTTTGAATCTTAGTTTTTGGGCAATGGCCTTCTTTCTTCATCACTCTCCTTTAGTCTATAGAGAGTAGCTTCACATTTGCCATGGTTCTGGGAATCAAGAGGTAGGAGTGTGTATGACTCTTCTATTACTCCTATTATCACACTCACAAAAGATTTGCTTCCTGTACCATATTTTTTATCTCTGATAGTTTGGAGATCTTAATTCTCACTTGGGTAATGTTCCCACTAATTTATACAATAATTAATCCATTGACTTGGAAGATGAGATCAACATCTAATTGTTTTGGAACCCATAAGCCACTAAGTCAACATGTCAAAAAAAGGCTTACACTATTGGTTGGAAAGATTGGTGCCGCTTACTCAGAGATTTTGATTGTGCTATACAATGAAGGAGCTTCTCAGGTGGTTCTAGTAGTAAAGAATACATTTACCAATACAGGAGACATAAGAGAAGTTGGTTCGATCCCTGGGTTAGGAAAGTTCCCTGGAGGAAGGCATAGCAACTCACTCCAGTATTCTTGCCTGGGCTATGGTCCATAGGATTGCAAAGAGTTGGACATGACTGAAGATACTTAACATATACACATACAATGAAGACAAGAAAAAATATGTCCAATGCCAGGAAATTCTTTGAGGGCACATTTTAGCCCTTCTATTTTCAAATGATAAAGACTAAGAGAAAACTACATCATCAAAAACGGCAGAAATTTTGAAGCCAGATCATTCAAAAGAGATTTATGTAATTCTACATTATAAGGAACTCAAGCCATCTGAAGATTTTGCTAAGGTCTAAGGAAATGTGAAATGGATGATAGGAAAAGGAAGCCATGGCCACCAACCATGACCTCAGAATAATGACGTTAGTACCTTTGTGTATTTATTCTTTGCTTGTTAGCAGTATCTGTGTACAGATATCAAATCTTTTTCTTTTTTGTGGTTCTTCCCAATTTTATTTTATTACAATGTGTTAGAAGTTAGCTTCACTATTTAGTCTTTCAATTAGTACTAAATTTCTGTTAACGTGCTACAAGATTTGGTTATTTTTGTTCAGTAATACTTTGACAGAAATTGACGAATTACCTGGAGGTTGATAAAATTACTATTGAGATTTTTTGACTCCCTATTTTGGGGAGAAAGTGAAACTATTATTGAAAGAGGAATAGCTACATCTTGCTAGGTTTGAAGGATGGTATATATAAAAGGTGAGTAGCAAAAGGGTGGACCATGCCAGTTTATTGATTTAGTTTTTATTTGCTTCAAATCCATCATATCGCCACACTTTGTGATATCAGAACTCAACTCATAAACTCTGTTTCAGCCAGGCTTTGTTAATAGAGTGTTCCAAGGAATGCCACTGTAAGTCAAAAGCCTTGTTTACCAGTAAGAAACCACTCTTCTCTGCACTCCTGACCCCTTCCTATCTCTATTTTTATCTAACCTACTTCAAAGAGAAAGATGACTAGAGGTAGCTCAAAGATATATTGTCCACAATGAGGACTTAAGACCATAAACACCTGTCTGTGCATTCTGAGTAACTTTGGGAAGCAGGGGAAATAAAACTTTGTCTTGTGGGCACGAAAGTTACAAATTCTGACTCACAAGAAGGGTGAGGGGTGACCAAATTCAATGTATGGGGTTTGGGCAAATTTCAAAGTAGGGAAGAAACATGAACATGACCTGGTTGTGCGATCCTTTAGGTCAAACCAATAAATTATTGTTTCTTCCACATCTGTGTACCTAATAGAAATTAATGAGTTTCATGCTTAACCCTTCATTATATCATGAGTACCAGAGTATCTTGTCTTGATAATGAACAGCTTCATGTAAAGAACTTTTAGTGAGACAAACTCCCTTGGAATTTTCCCCCAGGTGGGTTGGTCTGGATTAAGCATAAGTGACTCCATATCTGATATTCTAAGATATCATGCAAAGATGGTGTCCTGTTAGTCGGCAAGCCAGAAGCTTCAGTTGCATTAGTTCTGAGTATATAGTTATCAAACTTCTACCAGCAGAGGTAGGTGAAAATGTCTAACAAATTATAGGCCTGCTTGCCAAAAAAGTTTTTTGAGACTATGTGAACACATTCATAATGTTCAGTCCTTCAGGCAGTTGAGTCAAAACTGCCATAGTCTAAGCTCTATTTTCCTTAACTCTGGAAACAGTCTATCAAAAGCAAAAAGGAAAGGAATGACCCCAGATCCTGCAACTTCCATACAATATACATGTCAACAAATTAGGATGTCTTTTTTAGTCCCATCCTCTTGAATCTTTCTCAGAATGCCATTTGGCTGTCGCTGTGGTCAAGCCAATCATGTTGGAATAACTGTCCTCAAAAACAAGAACTAGATTCAATTATTCCATTGAATTGGGAGCCCCAGTACCTACCAGTCATTTGGGAGCCCATGTTGAGGTGCTGTCAACTTGAGCCTCTTAACAGATGTTGGTGCAACTTTCAGAGCCCCAACAATTGTAATCAATGCTTTGGGATCTTGAATTGTACATTTTATCTGGAATCAACCCTAGTAATTTTTTTTTTCCACTAAGCCCATGATGACATACACTTTAGGGTTGATACAAAAGACTTGAAAATGTTTATAGAAACATTAACTATAGATAATGTAGCCCTAAAATGACTAGGACTGTTTCTCCAAAATGAGCCAAACTTGGTTTTAGTGGCTATCTAAACAAATTAGAAAGTAAAAGGAATCTACAGATACCTAAAATAAAGCAATTACTAAATCAAGAGAGTTGGCAATCACTGCAGACATAATTTGTATTGTTGAGCATAGAATATCTGTTATAATGGCTAAATGATCGAAGTTAAAGTAGAGCCTCTGGCTCACATTAGGTAAGGAGTGAAGATAAAGAAAACAATCTAGGATGTTTGGTGTATCACTGATCCTGTTCACGGCACCAATTGTCTTGCTGTATCTCACTGGGCACATTGTTCGTTAAATATAGGGTAGCCAAGGCACAAGTTAAGAGGATGGAAGGAGACTTGAGGAGCCATAGGAACTGCAGACACTATTCTCTCAGCAGCCATAACACAGCTTCTCTCCTGTCTAGTGCAGCAGTCAATGAAATAGCAACGCTATATTCTCTCCTCTCATGGATGACTCAACAGACACAGCCATGATGCAGCAATAATATGCCACTGCTTTCTAGGTGAAGCTGACATTTCTCTACAGCACAAAGTACCTCACAACCAAGCAAGTACCTCATGAAGTGCATGCACAGTGCTACAAGTGATCTCAGTTGTTACATCATCATTATTTACAAAATGTGGGGTGAGAGAGCCTGAACACATTATCTGGGCTAATTTGCTCTTTCTTTTGTAAATTTTTTGGAAATTTACATTTTTAAGGAAAAAATTTAGAGGAAAAAAGCCACATTTTCAAAAGAAAAATTTGAAACATACTGTAATTGTATAAGTTTGAGTAAATATATATTTATATTACATATATTTTAATATTGTATATTTATTTTAATATACTTATTTATATATTTAATATATTTAATACATAATGTTTAATTACACAGTTGATCCTTCAACAACATGAGGATTAGAAGCATGGACTCCCTAGCTACCAAGGCGCAGTTGAAAATCAGAATATAGTTTACAGGTTAACACTTCATATCTATAGTTCTGTAACCTCAGATAGAACAAATCACTGATTGTGTAGGACTGCAATATTTATTTTTAAAAAATCTGCATGTAAGTAGATTGGTGCAGTTCATGCCTGTGTTGTTCATAGAGTAACTATATATACATATATTTAATATAAATATATCTTTACATAAATAAATATGTAATGAAATTGAATGTGTTAGTTGCTCAGTCATGTCTGACTCTTTGTGACCTCATGGACTGTAGCCTTCCAGGCTTCTTTGTCCATGGAATTCTTCAAGCAAGAATACTGGAGTGGGTAGCCATTCCCTTATCTAGGGGATTTTCCTGAACCAGGGATCAAGGCCAGGTCTCCCGCATTGCAGTCAGATTCTTTACTGTCTAAGCCACCAGGGATGCTCAATTATTGAGAAAAAATAAGTATGTCCTTCTGCTAAATACCCAGTTTTACCAATGATGGTTTTAAGTTATTTTCCTGGGTCAAAACAATGCAAATGGAAAAATGAAAACTTCATGGAGACAGTAGTATGAGTGTGAATTCTCAGGGTGTATGCAGAATATAGACTTGATATCTATTTTGCAAGACTGTTCTATAATATACATATATAATATATTTTGTGACATGCTAAGTTGCTTCAGTGGTGTCTGACTCTTTGCTACTCTATGGACTGTAGCCTGTCCATATCCTCTGTCCATGGAATTCTCCAGGCAAGAATATTGGAGTGGGTTGCCTTGCCCTTCTCCAGGATAATATATATTATATATAAGTATATATAATATATGTATACTTATATAAACCTAAGGAAAAAAAGCAGAGTCATTGTCCAGATTGGTAGAATTGGGTACTCAGCAGAAGAAAACACCTTTTTTTTTTTTTTTCTTGATAGACTTCTCAGCAGAGTCTATGTTATACTGTAACATAAGACTTGATGAGACACATAAGACTTGATGAGACACTGAGAAATTACTGTAAGTATAAGAAAGAAAATACTTTGCCAATTATGATTGAATACTTACTATGTTTGAAAACTATAAATTCTGTCTTGCAAATAACTAAAATCACATATACACAAGAGTTTTTGTTGTTCAGGGTAGTGAACAATATGATCATCATGATTTGTAACTCTATTTAGTGTCAGTTCTTTTCCCATCAGCTCTCTTTGCTGAAAAGCTTATAAATATGCTTATAAAACAAAAGTCACCATAAAGTGCATTATTTAAGGCAGTAGCATTTTAATCCATAACTTGTTATGGAAAATAAAAATAAAAAGCTGTTTCTTTTCATTTTTTGGTGTTTTCCTGATCAAAGTAAAACAGTATTGCACTTTTAATTATTTTTCACTGTTTACATAACTAATTAACTATCTGAGGTAGAAGGCTACACACCTGCAAAATCTTCACTATGTTAAGGTCAGATAATCAATTTCCTATCCCAAAAGACAAAACTAATATAGTACAGAGGATTATCCCTAAATATTAGCAGCTGCTTTTGTTAAGACCGGTGCTTTTCTCAGGAATCCTTCATTAAGGAGTAGGTAGAGAATAGAATTTCATGTATCTGTATCTTTGAATTCTGTGAAAGTTGCATGGGTGTTTTTTAACTGCAGATTAAAGAGATTAATTTTGCTTTGATTCAAGTAATTGCTACTAAACAATGCATTTGAAGCAAAACATAGAATGGTTATGGAGAAAATATTTCCCTTCTGAATATCATTTGAGATTTAATCCTTAATAAATTTAACTAATTATTATACACATAAGAATTTTAGCAGTTTACCTACTATAAACCATTTAATGCAGATATTAACTTTAATACTTGCTATTTCTAAATAGTGTCATCAAAAACTAATGGACTTTTATAACCTACAAGTTTAATAGAATTGATAACAGCCCTATGTATTATTTTCTTTTCATAAATTCAAATAATGTTGCAATAGTCTGTAAAGACTGATTAAATATAAACAATTTCTAAATTAAATTAATGTTATAGATCAGTTTCATTTCATAAGGAAAATACATATGCAATTTTATTCTTCTCTAAGGGTTTTATCTTAAAATCTATTAATGCAATATAACTCATTAATGTTTCAAATCCTCCTATTTTTAATTCTAGGCATGATACATAGAGGAAAATTATTTAAGTCTTTACCTGAATCATAAACAAAAGAATCAATAATCTTAATTTTAAAATTATTTCTTTGCCTTTTTAACTAATTAGCAAAATTCAACAAAATTGAACAAACATGTCTTTTGTGATATTCAACACAATTGAACAAATATGTCTTTTGTGATATTCTCTTTTCTCAATCCCAATCAGATTACTAGTTTTTTAGTTTTGTTTCATAGCTATTTAACTTGATATATTATTACTGGAATTCCTCAAGTCTGTCTTAGAGTCTTTTGTTTTCTCCATGTCCACTGTATGTCTAAGCTGTGTTTAGTCGCTCACTCGTGTCTGCCTCTTTGTGTTTCCATGGACTGTAGCCCACCAGGCTCCTCTGTCCATGTGGATTCTCCATGCAAGAATACTGAATTGGGTTGCCATGCCCTCCTCCAAGGAATCTTCCCAAGCCAAGGATCAAACCAAGGTGTCCCACATTGCAGGCAGATTCTTTATGGTCTGAGCCACCAGGTGTCTCTAAGTGGATTTTATGTACAACTTTTAAAAAACATTTGGTATTATTTCTTATAGTTTTAATCTATAAAAGCCCAGATCCACATATTCAACTATATTATTAATAACTCCAGCTGTACAATTATTTCTTAGACATTTTAAAATTCATATGCTCAGAACTGACACCTGATCTCTTTATATCTGTGTTGTTAATCTTGTTCATGATGCCAGTTGTCTTGCTGTTCTCACTGTTCACTGAACCCAGGGTAGGCAAGACATGAGCTAAGAGGCTGGGAGAAGACTGGAGGAGCGGTAGGAACTGCAGACATGCTTATTCTCTCGTGGCTGGGCCAGCAGACATCCTACATGCTCTCCTCTCATGACTGAGCCAAAGAACACAGCTGTAATGCAGCAATAATGTCTCCACTTTTTAGGTGGAGCTTACATATGTGCATAGCACAAAGAAGCCCGTGAACAAGTGAGTACCTCGTGATGTACCTGCCCAGTGCTATAAGTGATTTCAGCTGTTACATAAACCTCCAGAGGCACATGTGCAGGGCTATAAATGATCTCAGCTGTTACATAGTCATTATTTACAAAACGTGGGATGAGAGAGCCTGACCACGCCATCTTGGCTAATTCGCTCTCTCCCTACAATATCCTACCACTTGCTCATCCCCAGTCTGCACACAGGCTTTCGCCAATTTAGTGAGCAATTTATTCTGCCTGTGTTCTCTATTGCAATACGTTTTATTTCATCTAACAAGTTGAATCTTCCTAAAAATTAAGAATTACCTTTGACATAATGTTATCTGTCCATTTCCTCCCTACTTTAGTTTTTTAAATAGCACCATTTTGTAGATATTTAACATCTAAAATACTTATATTCATTGTGCTACATAATATCTGCCATCATTCTAGTGCAACTGCCATCATCTTGCTTCAAAGAACACTTCAGATCTCTAAGATGTCTTTCCTGTCTTGTTCCTTAGGTTTTAACCCACTTCCAATTTATTTTCCAGTGTTTTCTCAATAAGCACAAAACTCCAACCTTTCTATAATACAAATAATTCAATAATTCCCTGTAGTAATTAGGCTAATTCACAAGCCTACATATTTGCTCCCTGCTTCTGTGCCATTTCCCATTCATGCATAACTCACCAATCTTATTTCTGTTACTGCTACTTTCTACCTCAGGTACCAGTTCTTTTTACTGTGGACCACCCTCCCACCCCCGCCTTGTTTCTTATACAAAATATAATCATTGAATCAAAGAAAATACTCTTCCCATTCCAAGGAAAGACCTGCTTTTCACTTGATTACTTCCTTTCTTTTTTTTTTTTTCAAATAGACCTAATCTGCCTCTCAAATCCCAAATAAGGGTTGCTTTTATACTCTCTCAAAATTATCCTTACCTTTTCTTCATATTATTAATCATTTAAATTACATATTTGCCTATAACTTTCTCTGTCTCTCCATTCAGTCCACTTAGTACCTTTGATCTCTCTGCAATCATTTATTTAGATTCTTCATTAAATTTAAATATCACGATAGGATGTTTGTCTGTATTTGTTTTAATATTGTGTTCTTAAAGTCTTCCAATGCTAATAAATAGCTTGAATTAGTATTAATATTTGCTGAATGAGCAAAAAATTGAGTAAAACATTATGAATTAAATAAATAAGCAAATTATTTACACACACACACACACACACACACACACATATGCTGCTAGGTCGCTTCAGTCGTGTCTGACTCTGTGCGACCCCAGAGATGGCAGCCCACCAGGCTCTCCCGTCCCTGGGATTCTCCAGGCAAGAACACTGGAGTGGGTTGCCATTTCCTTCTCCAATGCATGAAAGTGAAAAGTGAAAGTGAAGTCACTCAGTTGTGTCTGACTCTTCGTGATCCCATGAACTGCAGCCTACCAGATTCCTCCATCCATGGGATTTTCCAGGCAAGAGTACTGGAATGGGGTGCCATTACCTTCTCTGATATATATATAAATTGCCAAATTTCTTAATGTTAGCAAATTTGCATTTATGAGTAATTATGTTTATTAAGTTTTCAGAAATTGAGTTAAAAGCAAAAATTTAATATACCCACCATCAACCTTATATGTGATGCCAAAATGATTATAAAGATTATTGAAGTTCAAAATAGAATAAAAATTAGACATAAAAGCATAATATTGTATTAACTAACAAACTTTTGGCTTAAGTTGACTAAACTTTTGGTTAAATTTAAATTAATATAACATTGTAATCTTGTGCACTGTTGATAAAAAACCTATAATATTCAGCCAATTTTGTATTATTTCCTGACAAATTATTGTTATCTAATGGAAATAACTGAAAATTTTCAAAATGTATTTGGAGAAGGAGCTTTCAGCTTTTTTCCTTATATAACTATTAGATACACACTTTGCAATATAGAAAAATAAAAGGAGACATATATACAAATGAATGTTTTTACACAGTGATCTAGAGTTTTAAAAATATTTTTAATACTTTCATGCTTTTGTATTTAGCAAAATTCGTTGTATAATTAAATGATTACATATGCTTTAGTCACTGAAAAATCATACACTCTTAGGGAAAAATGCTATTATCTTATTGTAGTGTAGGTTTATACATATTTTAAGAAGTATTTGTTGATTTAATCACCATTGACAGCAAATAAGCTCTAAATACCTACTAACCTATTCAAAAGTATTTTGTCAGTCTGTCAGTCAGTTCAGCCACTCAGTTTTGTCCGACTCTTTGCAACCCCATGAACTGCAGCATGCCAGGCCTTCCTGTCCATCACCAACTCCTGGAGTTCACTCAAACTCACGTCCATCGAGTCGGTGATGCTATCAAGCCATCTCATCCTCTGTCATCCCCTTCTCCTCCTGCTCCCAATCCCTCACAGCATCAGGGTCTTTTCCAATGAATCAACTCTTCTCATGAGGTGGTCAAAGTATTGGAGTTTCAGCTTCAGCATCAGCCCTTCCAATGAGCACCCAGGACTGATCTCCTTTAAAATGGACTGGTTGGAACCTATTCAAAAGTATTTTCAGTGTTCACTAAATCAACAGGAGGCTTTGAAGATATTTTGTCTTTCTCCGTGGAACAGTCTCTTCTGAAAAATTTGATAACAGAGAAGTTTAAAATATGTTTTATAAAACATCAGGAATGCAAATAGGACCACTCAGATGCTCTTTTTATTACAAAGATAACTTAAGAAAAGATGAAAAACATATTGTAACATTTAATGATAAAGTATGATTTATCTTTATTACTATTGAATCTTACTTTTTTAATATAAAACTTGCGTTCATTCACATCAACAAAGAACTAATGAAAAGTTTGTATGCTTGGTACCGTGGTTCACAAAATATTATAATACAATCTCTTTCTTCAAGGAGCTTACAACTAGAAATGAACCACTGAGTTACATAGAGGTAGTGTCATAACTTGGAGGTATGAGCATTCAGTTCCAGACCAGCAATCGAGTGAATACTGCAATAAAGCAAGTTACATAAGATTTTTGATTTCCCAATTTATGTCTATCATCCTATAGTCTATTATGTTGCAGTAGCATTATGTCTAAAAAACAACATACATATCTCAGTTAAATAATGTGTTGTTGCTACAAAATACTAACCATTATCTGAGACTTCAGTGAGTCATAATCTTTCTTTCTGGTGTAGGGTCTTACCTCCATGCTGATGGCTGCTCTTATTTAGTGAAGCCTCTTTCATCCATTTTATTTTTAAATTGTATTTTTATTTTTTCCTTTACAATACTGTATTTTTTTTAAGCTAGATCTTCTGGATAATTTATTGCAACCTCTACATCAGCATTTGTTCCTTTGTCTTGCAATTTTATGTTGTGAAGATGGCTCCTTTCCTTAAACTCCATGAGAAAATCTCTGTTAGCTTCAAACTTTTCTTCTGCAGTTTTCTCTCCTCTCTAAGTCTCCATAGAATTGAAAATAGTTAGAGTCCTGCTCTGGATCAAGCTTTGGCATAAGGCAGTGTTGTGGCTGGTTTGATCTTCTCTCCAAACCACTAAAGCTCTCTTCATATCAGGGAAAAGGCTATTTTGCTATCTTACATTCTTGTGCTCACTGGAGTAGTACTTTTAATTTCCTTCAAGAGCTTTTCCTTTGCATTCACAACTTTGTTAACTGTTTGGCATAAGAGACCTAATTTTCAACCTATCTCAGCTTCAATATGTAATCCTTACAAGCTTAATCATTTCTAGCTTTGATTTCAATTGAGATCCTTGCAAGTCTTTCTTTCACTTGAACCTTAGAAGTGATTGTAGAGTTATTAATTGGCATAATTTCAATATTGTTGTGCCTCTGGGAGCAGAGAAGCCTGATGAGAGAAAGAAAGAAGGGGTGGCACTGAGGAATGACTGGTGGGTGGAGCAGTCAGGACATGGAACATTTATCCATTAAGTATGCTGTCTTATATGGGCATGGCTTGTAGCACTCCAAAATAACCACAATAGTAACACCAAAGATCACTGATTATGGATCACAGCAAATGTAATAATAGAAGAAAGAATTTGAAATATTGTGAGAATTACCAAAATGTGACACAGACATGGAATGAGTAAATATTTCTGGAAACACTGTGTGGGTAGACTTCCTAGAAGCAGAGTTGCCACAAACCATCAATGTATAAGAAATAAAATACACATGAAGTGCAATAAAGTGAAATGCAATAATGGAAGTCTGCCTGTACTGTATATCTATATTGACTGCTCTCAGAGAGATTTTGACAGACAAAAACAAGACAGGAAGGAGAAAAAATATAATTGCCTTCAGGCCTAACAAATTTAGAAGAGTTAGTCTTTGAGTTGAATTTTAATGATGAGTGTTGGATAAGTGGAAATGGTAAATTAAGTATCTTCAGAAATATAGACAAAAGTTGGGAAAAGTAAATGATATGTAGTCCAATCTAGTTTTAATTTGAAAATCTAGAAATTCTTAGTAGAAAATAAAGACAAAAAAGAATAATTAAAGCCAGATCTTACATTTGTAGTTTACATTAAATGCTTTGAGCTTTTAGTTTGGAGTAAATGAGAAGCTATTGAACACTTTTAAAATAGTAATGTTTTCATCATTTCTGTGTTTCCAAGAGGTAACTTTATCCAAATGTGACTATTTCATAAGAAAACAGTCTCATTCCCATACATATTCACTGTATGTGAATATTAAGGATTATCATATTAAGGATTATCCATCATTCAGAAACAATTGGCATTAACAAAATGGCCAGACAAAATTAATTTAAGAAAACCAAGCAACTAAGTTTTTTTCCCACATGATAGGATATATTTCTTAAATCAAAGGTGTCTTTATGCTGACATCTAGTCAATACACAGAATGTAGAGAAACCAAAGAAAGGAGGAGAGAGTAGCTTATTACACTATTAAAACTATCCATAGAGTGAAAGAAATTTTCTTTTGTCCCCCTACAGTCTTGGTGATCTAGGAGCTCCTTGTGCTCAGAGAATGAATGCTTCTCTAAGAGAAATAGGTCGCAATATTGATAACCTAGAAGCTAAGACTGTCATTTTGGGTTCCTTATTTATTGAACCTACAACAGATGAGAAGGTTGTGTATTAACTGTTCCTCAATAAAACTGGCTCACTGTTTCACTGTAGAGACAACAATTTTTTTTTTCTAACCGAAGTGACTCACTGTGGTACCTTTTAATTCTTCCTGCCCAGTGGTCCCAATAAAGATAAAGCTTTGAAAAACCTGGATGATGTGGAGTGAAGATTTGGGTTTCTCCACTAAGTGAAATACCCTGTCCAGCAGAAATTAAAGAGAACATGGAAAGGGAAGAAGGTAGATATTATTATAATATGAAGCCTAATGACTAAACATAAAAAAGAGGACTAATCCAAAATGCTTTATCCCAATACATTATTTCATTTTACTTCCAGCTACCTTATATAAAGAACCCTGAAAAGTTTATATTTTAGGTTTCATGTTGGTAGTAAGAATATGATTGTACAATAGAGTTTTGAAAACTGGGGAATGCAATGTTTCACCTAAATAACGAAAAGAAGGAGATGTTGATGATAAAAAGTGTTGAAAACATGGGATATTATTCACTTGCCTATCCAAATTCACTCTTTATTCTCCTATACACTGTTTAGGGCCTCAGGATGGTGGGTGATTCCGTGTATTTATTTAGCTCTATAGCCTTTTTGTTTTGGTCTAAAGCCACATGTTGCACTAGAAGTCCAGCAGGACACCAAAGGAAGAGATGAATGAGAGGTTGTGTTATGATTTTTTTTTCATTTCACTTTGTACCAACAAAACCTCTCCACTAAAGGCCACAGTTATTGTCAGATGACCTTTTTAAATTTAATTATCTCACCCTTTCTTTGCTGCAACCCCCTCATTTTATTAAGACTGTTGCCCCAGAATCATACCTCTGCTCTTTCCTTGATAGAAATCAGTTACTCTCATCTAAGTTTCAGGATGAAGCTTGCAAAGGAATAAAAACAAAAACTGGTTGAAGTTTTCCCTGGTGGTTCCACAGCTAAGACTTCATTCTCCCAGTGAAGGGGGCTCAGATTCACATTCCTGGTCAGGGGACTAGGTCTAACCTGCCACATTCAAGAGGTGCATGCTATGACTAAAAGATCCTGCATGCTGCAAGGAAGATAGAAGAACCCTTTAGCTGCTTTTGAGATCTGGTTCAGCCAAGTAAATAAAATAACTATTTTTATTTTGTTATTTTTAAAATGGTTGAAATCAAGTATCCCAAAGATGAACAAATGTTTGAATCTAGGAGACCGTGAGCTCATTGTCACTCATTACCACGCTAAATGACAGCCACCAGCACCATGACAGTTGATGACTGACATGACAATGACTGGGAAAGTCAATAAAAGGACTAATAAGGAGAGCTGCATCAGTTTCAGGCCCAAATCACACTGGTGTTCTAACACAATTCATGAATATTCCCCCAACTCTTCCCAAATCCCTCCTTAGTACCACAGCCCTACCATATATTTGATGTCTTCACCTAGTTTGGGTTGAGACGTTGATTTCATTTGTGAACTAGATTTCTCTTCTCTATTCTTTGGTCACTGAATAAAGCTGGTGCTGTTCCAGTCTCAAGATTCATTCTATACATTGTGTGACAATCTGACAGGATAAAGAAACTCCTTGGCTGAGACAAGGGATCTTGACTCAGATTAGGATCCCAGCAAGGGTCCAATAGACCAAATAGGTAAAACTTCTCTTCACATTGTCATAACTTTTTTGTGATTTTCCTATTCTTGTTGCAAACTTTGTGTACTTTGTGAGTTAGTCTATGGCACTAATCTTGCTGAATTTTGGTTTGTTTCTCTATAAAATAATAAAACATTATTGTGATCTCTAAACAGACAAAATTAAGCTCATCAAATATTGTTTTATCTATTATTGTGTTTCTAGCAGTTCAATAAGGGACTGATAGAGTAGGATTTCAATATACATCAAATTGATTTTTTTAAGTCATACAATTCTATAGCATCCTTCTTCAGAAACTCAATGTGTGAAAAATGCATCTCTGAGTTTTGTACCCTAATATATTAATCAGTACTAGAAGAAATGTACTTCTTTTTCATAGGTAAATTATTTTTGGATTTACCACAATGTGGCTGATTTAAACCTGATTAATTTTAACACAGTTGTATAGAAAAACTTTTCATGATTTGTCAGTATTTTAAATGTGGGAACTATTGTCATTAATTTGTTGAGGGTCTATATTAATTTATTCACTGTGGTTTCATTTTTGCTTTCATGTTACACTATATTAATATAATAAACCTTATTGCATGTGTCATATTGTCAGAATATTAAAGAGAAATTTTACTAGCATATGAGATGAGTGCAACTGTGTGGAAGTTTGAGCATTCTTTAAGCATTGCCTTTCTTTGGGAATGGAATGAATACTGACCATTTCTAGTCCTGTGGCCACTGCTGAGTTTTCCAGATTTGCTGACTATTGAGTGCAGCACTTTCACAGAATCATCTTAGTATTTGAAATAGTTCAGCTCGAATTCCATCACCTCCACTAGCTTTCTTCATAGTGATGCTTTCTAAGGCCCACTTGATTTCACATTCCAGAATGTCTGGCTCTAGGTGAGTGTGAGTGATCACACTATCATGATTAACTGGGTCATAAAGATCATTTTTGGACAATTCTTCTGTGCATTCTTGACACCTCTTCTTAATATCTTCTGCTTTTGTTAGGTCCATACCATTTCTGTCCTTTATTGAGCCCATCTTTGCATAAAATGTTCCCTTGCTACCTCTAATTTTCTTGAAGAGATCTCTAGTCTTTCCCATTCTATTGTTTTCCTGTTTCTTTGTATTGATCATTGAGGAAGGCTTTCTTATCTCTCCTTGCTATTCTTTGGAACTCTGCATTCATAGCTTTCCTTTTCTCCTTTGCTTTTCACTTCTCTTCTATCCACAGTTATTTTTAAGGCCTACTCAGACAGCCATCTTGCTTTTTTGCATTTCTTTTTCTTGGGGATTGTCTTAATTCCTTTCGCTTGTACAAAGTCATGAACCTCCATTCATAGTTCATCAAGCATTCTATCAGATCTAGCCCCTTAAATCAATTTCTCACTTCCACTGCATAATCATAAGGTATTTGATTTAGGTCATAGCTGAATGGTCTAGTGGTTTTCCCCACTTTCTTCAATTTAAGTCTCAATTTGGCAATAAGGAGTTCATAATCTGAGCCAGAGTCAGCTCCCAGTCTTGTTTTTGCTGACTGTATAGAACTTCTCCATTTTTGGCTGCAAAGAATATAATCAACCTGATTTTGGTGTTGACCATGTGGTGATGTTCATGTGTAGAGTTGTCTCTTGTGTTGTTGGAAGAGGGTGTTCGCTATGACCAGTGTGTTTTCTTGGCAAAACTCAATTAGCCTTTGCCCTGTTTCATTCTGTACTCCAAGGCCAAATTTGCCTGTTACCCCATGTGTTTCTTGACTTCCTACTTTTGTATTCCAGTCCCCTATAATGAAAAAAAAACACCTTTTTTGGGTGTTAGTTCTAAAAGGTCTTGTAGGTCTTCATAGAACCATTCAACTTCAGCTTCTTCAGCATTACTGGTTATGGGGCATAGACTGGGATTACTGTGATATTGGATGGTTTACCTTGGAAAGGAACAGAGATCATTCTGTCGTTTTTGAGAATGCATCCAAATACTGCATTTCAGACTCTTTTGCTGACTGCAATGGCACTCAATTTCTTCTAAGGAATTCCTGTTCACAGTAGTAGATATAATGGTCATCTGAGTTAAATTCACCAATACCAGTCCATCTTAGTTCCCTGATTCCTAGAATGTTAATATTCCTTCTTGGCATCTCCTGTTTGACCACTTTCAATTTGCCTTGATTCATGGAACTTTAATTCCAGATTCCTATAAAATATTGCTCTTTATAGCATCTGACCTTGCTTCTATCACCAGTCATATCCACAACTGGGTGTTGGTTTTCCTTTGGCTCTATCCCTTCATTCTTTCTGGCTTTTTCTCCACTGATCTCCAGTAGCATATTGGGCACCTACTGACCTAGGAAGTTCATCTCTCAGTGTCCTATCTTTTTGCCTTTTCATACTGTTTATGGGGTTCTCAAGGCAAGAATATTGAAGTGATTTGTCATTCCCTTCTCCAGTGGACCACATTCTGTAGAGATCAAATTGCCAAGATCGTTGGATCATTGAAAAAGCAAGAGAGTTTCAGAAAAAAAAAAAAATTTCTGCTTTATTGACTATGTCAAAGTCTTTAAATGTGTGGATCACAATAAACTAGAAAATTCTGAAGGAGATGGGAATATCAGAACACCTGGCTTTCCTCTTGAGAAACCTGTATGCAAGGCAGGAAGCAAGTTAGAACTGGACAGGGAACAACATACTGGTTCCAAATAGGAAAAGGAGTACGTCAAGGCTGTACATTGTCACCCTGCTTATTTAATGCAGGGTGACAATTTACATGTAGAGTACATCATGCATGGTATTAGTACATCATGAAAGTAGTACATTTATACGCAGAGTACATCATGAGAAATGCTGGGCTGGAGGAAATACAAACTGGAATCAAGATTATTGAGAGAAAAATCAATAACCCCAGATATGCAGATGACACCACCCTTATGGCAGAAAGTGAAGAAAACTAAAGAGCCTCTTGATGAGAGTGAATAAGTTGGCTTAAAACTCAGCATTCAGAAAACTAAGATCATAGCATCCAGTCCAGTCATTTCATGGAAAGTAGATGGAGAAACAGTGGAAACTGTGGCTGACTTTATTTTGGGGGGCTCCAAAATCACTGCAGATGGTGATTGCAGGCATGAAATTAAAAGATCCTTACTCCTTGGAAGGAAAGTTATGACCAACCTAGACAGCATATTAAAAAAAGCAGAGACATTACTTTGCCAACAAAGGTCCATCTAGTCAAGGCTATGCTTTTTCCAGTAGCCATTTATGGATGTGAGGTTTGGACTATAAAGAAAGCTGTGCACAGAAGAATTGAAGCATTTGAACTGTGGTGTTGGAAAAGACTCTTGAGAGCCCCTTGGACTGCAAGGAGATCCAACCAGTTCATCCTAAAGGAGATCAGTCCTGGGTGTTCATTGGAAGGACTGATGCTGAAGCTGAAACTCTGACACTTTGGCCAACTTATGTGGAGAGCTGACTCATTTGAAAAGACCCTGATGATGGGAAAGATTGAGGGCAAGAGGAGAAAGGGATGACAGAGAATGAGATGGTTGGATGGCATCACCAACTCAATGGACATGGGTTTGGGTAGACTCTGGAGTTGGCGATGGACAGGGAGGCCCAGTGTGCTGCTGTTCACGGGGTCGCAAAGAGTCAAACATGACTGAGTGACTGAACTGAAATGAAAGATAAATTAAAAAAAAAATAAAAACAAAATAGTAGTACATTTAATAATTTGTAGAATCAATAAACATTATTTTAAAATGTACACCCATGGTGGATTCATGTCAATGTATGGCAAAACCAATACAGTATTGTAAAGTAAAATAAAGTAAAAATAAAAATTAAAAAAAAATAAAATAATGGCTAATATCAAAATGTTTAATTATATATATATCATATATAACATAAATATAGTGTTTATGATATGTATAACTACATATAGTATATATATTTGGGTTATAAAACTCAATACATTAATTGCTTAATTATTGTGTGAGTTAATTTAGTATATTTATAAACAGAAATAGAGTGACAAAGACATGCTAATACATGCTGAAAGAATATTTAAAGCATATAATTGTTTTTTTCCTTTAGTTGAAGGAGAGCTTTTTGTGGAAATGTAAGCCCCACAATCACAATTTATGTGTTATAATGTTAGATTTATTTCAACATAATTTCCTATAAAATTATTGGTTAATTAAAATAATTATAGTGTATATTATATTTATGAAAATTGTGAATTTAAATACATATGAAATATTCAATTTTAATAAAATATCTATAATTTCTCATAAATGAGTGTATATACATTCACACTCTAACAAGTTTGTTCTTTTTGATCTGTGCCAAATTTCATGATATCCTTTAGTATTCATATTTAAATGTATTTTGTCAGACAGAAATGAATAAATATCAAAAAATCCACCTGTTACCTCTGAGAAATACATGTTAGAAACAATCTACCTGATTCCTCTTAGTTAGAACTATCACAAACTTACAGTACTAATTTTTCTCTTTTCTGTATTATTTCCCCAATGTGTAGTGTATGAAATGGGCTGATGTCACATCAGAAATAGAAAATCTCGGCTTGTTCTAATTTCATGTGATGAAAATACAAATTATTTTATTATTAAGTAGGGATATAAAATATACATAAACCCTTTATTATTTGACTCAAAAATATGATTTTGTTGATATGTATTATTTATTTCTTTATCATCTCAAAGGGATTTACTTTTCAAAAAGATCCAAGAATGCCATTCTGGCAAATCCAACTTTGAAAACTAATTTTCACAATAAGAGACTAGCAGAATCCTCCTCAAAAATATCTCTGAATAAAAGCAAATTGATGGGTGTGTATGTTCTATGAAATTCAAAATTAATTTGTCACTAAGAATTGGAGGAGCATGGCTAGAGTCATTTTTCTATTTATTTTCCTCCGTATTGGTAAATTTTCTTCTCTTTTCTCAATGTCAGCTTCTTAGCAAATTATAAAATTAATTATTTTGTTTCCTCATTATGCACATATGTGAAAGTGAGCTTAGGCAGCTTTATTTTACATTTTTAAGTTTTCAGCCATTTCATTTCACTTTTAATTTGTGCTTATTGGCCATATTTTAAAGTTTGTACCTGTTTGTTAGTTGGCTTAGTACCCTGCCCTTGGAGTATCAGCAAGGTTTAGCACACAGTAGACCAATGATATACTTAACGAATGAATAAATGACATAGCTATGTGTAAACAAATTGTCAAATTACCTATATTACAAACTGACTTATCTCCTATCTAAATTATTGAAGTTTAACCTCAACACTCTAATAGTCTAGAAACATAAAATCATGCTATCATAAAAAGTTCTGTTATACACCAGAAGATCACTATTAACATTTAGTTTCCCAGTGTAGTTATTCTGAATTCCTTGAAAATATACACATTCTACTTAGTTTAATACATTCTCTTTTGAATGAGGGGGAAAAAATATCAAAATGATTATATAACGTTTTATGTATAAAATTCAGAGAAGGCACTGGCAACCCACTCCCGTACTCTTGCCTGGAAAATCCCATGCCAGGAGGAGACTGGTAGGCGGCAATCCATGGGGTTGGTAAGAGTCAGACACCACTGAGCGACTTCACTTTCACTTTTCACGTTCATGCATTGGAGAATGAAATGGCAACCCACTCCAGTGTTCTTCCCTGGAGAATCCCACGGACAAGGAACCTGGTGGCTGCCGTCTATGGTGTCGCACTGAGTTGGAAACAACTGAAGCGATTTAGAAGCAGCAGCAGCATGTATCAGATTACCAATCTACATTTAACTTTGGAATTTAATTCGGGTTCATGTTGATGCATGGCAAAACCAATACAGTATTGTAAAGTAAAATGAAGGAAAATTTAAAAAATAATAAAAATAATAAAAATAAATAAAATAATACTAGCAAGACATTACCTAATCAAGAAAAAAGTTTTGTGATTATTATCTTGATTCCAAATATGGAACTAATAACACTAAGTTGTCAATTTCAACCTCCTTTTACTGTATCCATATGACTCAACCAAGTTTGGGTCTAATTTTGAAATCAGTAGGAAATTCATAAGGACAGAATTGAGGCATTTAAAAAATTATAGGTTCATAATTAAGTGATCTTTCATTCTTTAAGGCTGAGAACAAAGATAATAGACACAAGGGCTTTCTGCTAGGATTAAACTTTATAGCAATCTAAAGTCTTAGGTCTATAAATCAAAGTATTCTCAAAATAAAATATATTATAAACAAAATATGCATAACTTTGTAGAATTTTTGTCTTAAAAGCATGTTACACTTTCATAGAAAAACAATGAAGCCCTAAAATAGACCTTTAACACATGTACAAATGAGCAAAATAAAATTTGAAGTTTTATACTAATTACAAAGCACAACATTGCCACAGTGTGAAGAGCAGTCAAAAAGTTTCCACTTCCTAAGTGCTTTTTTCAATTGCTAATAAAAAATATTTCTTACTCTATCACATTCACATGTACCTCTTATAGCCACAACTCTCTGCCTTGGGCACTTTATGGTGTCAGAAGCTACCATCTGGAAAGTGGTTGTGTACAGCAAATGAGTTTTAACAGAAGCGATTGGGTTGGTTTCCTCTGGAAGAAAGAGCCCTAACTGTAAAGATTCTTAAACATTGCATTTTGCAGGAGAACCTTGTCTACCTATTTGCTGTATACACACTTGCCACCAGTTGTTTTATGTTCTGTTGGCTCCCCAGCTGAGACAATTAAGGGAATAGGATTTGGAAATCTGTATAAATATGACATAAGACTCTGGATCTGTTCCAGGTTGACAGAACACGGGATAAAAACAAGGCTTTGTGCCAGAATAGACTTTTTAATCTTATAGGCAATGATTGAGGAATGAAAAATACAGATGCTAAGAGGATAATGTGGGAGAATCTGGAATCCTGGTCATCAGCAAAATATTGTAAATTAAATTAAGTATAGAAAACTAGCTGTATCCTTCAAAACAGGCAGAAGAGAAAATGCTAAAGCTTTGGGGAGGGATAGAAGATTGGGATATTTTGCTCTGTATGATGTTTTTGTGTACACTGCATCTAGCTATACAGTAGCCATTCTAGCTGTATTTATATCAGTTTCTATAATAAACCATCCTATTGAGTCCAAAGTCCTATAAAGAAAAGAGTTATGGAGATAAAAATTTTGGAAATGATGAATGGGGTAAGGACACGCTTCTTAACTATTGTTCTAGTAAATAGAAGTACTGTAAAAAAAAAAAAAAAAAACTTCCTGATTAAACAAAAATTGTTTAGTGATGTTTTAGGTTTTTCAAGGAACATTCTCACCTTTAGGATTTTTTTTTAATATAGGAAATCTAAAAATAGATATAGGCACATTAAAATCCTAATTATTATGTTCATTTGTATTTGACACTATTGTTTTTTTTTCTTCACTTTAAAGTGTCCTATGGTCAATATGTTATTGTTGTTGTTTTTAATGAAAATATAAAAGAAAAAAATATTTTCTTTCTCATTCTTATAAAATCAGTAATTGAACCTATTTTAATTAGGTTATATATTTCTAGGAAAAAAATATCTTTGAATGCACAGATGATTTTAGAAGCTATATTTCCTGTCTTGACTTCTGGTCCAAACACTAGACTCATATCAATATTTACTTGATGCCTCAACAAGACAAACATCTCAAAGCTAAAAAAATCCCAAAATAAAAACCTTAACTGTCCTGTCACTTAAACTGCATATCAATCACTCTTTCAAATTTGTGAAAGGTAACACTAGTATCCAGTTACTGCAAACAAAACTAGTGCTCAGTTGTCAAATCTAAAACCTGGGTTGGGAAGATCCCCTACTGGAAGAAATAACTAGTAGAAAATATCAGAATAACCTAGGGCATCCCAACCAGAAATTAATAAAATATTTTCTTTTAGAAAGTATTTGTTAAACAATAGATGTAATTTTTCTATGTTAACTGTGTTTATCAACTAGGTATAAGTAAACATAAAGAATTTTATTTCCCTACTTTATACATTGTCACGGTCTTCATAGACTGGGACCTGGGGACTGGAGTCGATAAGAAGAAGGACACAGGGGACCCAAGTTCCGAGTGAAACAAGGGTACTTTATTTGTAGAAACACATACTTATATATCTTCAATAAAATGATTACTCAGCCATTAAAAATAATGAAATTCCACTAGTTGCAACGAAATGGATAGTCCTTTAAATAAAAGGTCACTGAAGAGAGTCACTGAAGGGAATCCAAGCAGGTGCTCTTTCCCATGATCTCAGTCCTGAGAACTGTGTGCAGCTTTGCTCACTCCTGTTTTCCAGGAACTGATAAGGAACAGAGGGTCCTTGAGAAATGGCACACAAAGGAAGAAAACATATTGGATCCCTTGAAGCTGAACGTCCCCTGACAATATATAACTTGTCTGTTTCTATCAGAGCAATGTTAACAACTTGCATTTGATGAAAAGACAGTGAGCATTAGTATCTTATTTTTATAACTTGCTCTCATTCTTAATTGATAAAAAGTACATTCATTCTAAACATTATCAGTAACTGAAGGATAATTAACTAAAAATGTTCCCATTGTTTTAAATGAAGCATTTCTGGCAATTAGTACAAATAAAATGATTTCTGAAGATGTGGTGACAGACCTAAAATTGAATCTCTTAACGCTATGAGAAAATAACAGCGTTCATTAGTAATTTTTAATGACATTAGTAGTTTTAGTCATTTTAATCTATCTTCATACACCTTCATAGCAATACTGTTTAAAATTACTATTCAGTTGCTATAAAAGTATTGTATTGCTGTCAATTGCTCAAAGAGTAAGCTAGATGGTGCTAAAGAACATCATTCTATTTATTATATGCTCATATTTACAATGTGACTGTGTTGGTGAAAAGGAATGAAAAGTTAGGGACTTATCACATTGCCTTGAAATTTGGTATAGCACTATGAATTAAACAAAAAAAGTTTACAAAGAAATCATTCTTGAAACAGGATAAAATTAAAATATTCATAAGCTTGTATTGAAGTATAAGATACATAATCACAAAATAATAATCCTTACTGTATAACAAGTCTATAAAGAATTTCTACTACAGATATGTTGCTATTCTTTTCATAAATCTGTGGCAAATGTATATTTTCATTATTTTGTGATAACTTTATTTTCTTGCACATGATCTAAAATTTTAATTTCCATAAATTAGTTAAATTTAAAATAGTTTTTAAAACCTCAATTTTGTTAGTAACCCCAATTACATTTATGTCTGAAGGAAAACTGATATTTCAGTTAAAAATACCTATTTTTTTTCTCAAATTAAAGTAGTCTTTTTGGATTCCTAAGGCTGGCCTGGTCAAGTGCACCACTTGCTGGTCTGAATGACTCTGATGCAGGTTGAGAAGTTTTTGAAGGGCAGGTGCCCACTTGGGCTTTGATTTTAGCTTTCTGCAGCATACAGATTTTAAGCCCCCCAAGGTTGTGAAACAACATTTTTTTTTTAATAGCCACTTGATGAGTATATGGGTAAATAGTGATATCTCATGTGGTTTTAATTTCCATTCCCATAGTGACTAGTGATGAACATATTTCCATAATTTTTTTTTAAATCTTGAAACTGGCATGTTACCTTACAAACTGTATGTGCTGCATGCATGCATATTAAGGGACTGATAAATTTTCCAATCTATGAAAAAGGTATATTTTCTTGTATTCACAAAATCCTCCATGATGATGATACATGCACATCTGAACATGTCGCTGGTTCAGAATGCTACCAGGTAGAGGAGGGTCAAAGAAGACCTTCCCTTGTGGGCCACAGTTCTTGGCAAGGACACAAAGAAGAATTGAGAGTCTTACTCATAATGAAAAAAAGTTTATTAAGGAAAGAACAGAAAGAACACCACAGGGGAGAGGTGTGCCAAACCAAGAGAGGCACCGGCACAAAAATGTCAGGTGTGTGTGGGGGGATGGGGGTGATGTTTTAAAGATAGGACTTTTACATTTTCATTTAGGTTGGTATGGTCTGATCTGCCAGTTTTGATTGACATTTATAAGTTACATAATGGCAGGCTTTATGGTGCATGTCTTTCCCATAATTCAGTCCATTATAATCAAACACATGTATGTATAGCATATTTATTAACCCTTCCATGGATGGAGGAGCCTGGTGGGCTGCAGTCCATGGGGTCACAAAGAGTTGGACATGACTGAGCGACTTCACACACACACACAACAGTGGAGATCTAGGGAAGCCTGGCTTGCTGCAGTCCATAAGGATCGCAAAGAATCAGATGCAACTTAGTGGCTAAACAGCAAAGCAACAACAGCAATAGGCTCCTGGCTACCTAAGGTCACTTGAGGACACAGCTGTGCATCAGGAGCACATATATACAAGTTGGGGAAGCCCCTATGGTTGGTTTGTATACACTGTGTGAAAGTCTGTTACTTTTTGTAGCTTATCTGTGAGCTTTTATGCTTCACACTGGAGTTCATTAGAGTGGAGTTTAGAGATCAGCTTGCATCCTTTTTGGCTAGGTCACCCCTCTCTTGCTCACAACTAACTTTCTACCTAACAAGATGAAACCAGAAATCTTTTCAATGCCTTAAAAGTAATAGGTGATCATTATCATCAGGGATTATAAAATTATGTATTGTTTTTCCAGTTAGTGAGAAATTATTAAGTACATTTTGTAAGGATATAGTTTGATACTGTGTTTCATATTCTCAAAGGAACCAGCAACTAGATTTGAGAGAGAGTAACTGATACAGGGAATTGAGGAAATTTAAAAAAAGATTCTAAGACTATCCCAAGTTTACCATAGGCAATATGGGCACTTTTCTCTTGTGTTTTCCATAAGGAGGGTATTAGAAATTAAATTAAAACTCTGATTACTTAGGTTAATTCTTGATTAAAATTTCAAAAAATAAAATTGGCAACAGTTATATAACAATAGTGTATAGTGCTTGAAAAACAAGAGATAAAGTATAGAAGTAGGAATAAGCAGATTTTTGAGCTATGTTGAAATTTTAACCTAACAAATTTGTATGTAATATAAGGCAGGGTCATTATATCCTCTCATCCCACAAAAAATATCACACTGCTTTATGTTTATTTTTACACTGTTTCATTCAATACAGCGGAGAAGGCAAAGGCAACCCACTCCAGTACTCTTGCCTGGAAAATCCCAAGGACGGAGGAACTTGGTAGGTTACAGTCCATGGGGGTCACAAAGAGTCAGACATGACTGAACAACTTAGCAGCAGCAGCAGCATTCAATACAGTTGTGGAAAGTTTTCAGAAACAAACCTGTAGCTACTGTTTCTACTTATCTTCTGAACCCTCTACATGAAGAATCAGATGAATAAACTGCCTGTATTTCTTTTTCTGTTTGAAAGGTAAACTAAAAATTTTTGTAAGAGCCTAAGTGTGAATGAAGGACACACATACAGATATACAAGTGAATTATAAAGTGCAAGAAATTGACAGCAGATGGATCAGTTCTGCTAGTAAGACCATAACAAAATCATCTCAGAGTTGAAGCTGTTGTTTTATCATTCAAAGCATGAATCCAAGAATATCCCAGAAGTTTAAAATCAAACATACAGATTAAGCTGGGTGAAATGTTAATCATCTAAAGCAGAACTGAAAGATTTAAGTTTCACACAGCAATGTGTACCATATGCATGTTAAATATTGGAAGACAAAGTTTCATCTAGCTAATTGAAAAATAGATATAGAATAAATTTAACATAAAAATATATAGTTATAGTGATGCCCTCAAATATATGATTTCTTTAATAAGAAGCTTTCTAGCAAGATGAATTCTTACAATAGAGTGAATATTATTACAGATCAGTTCCATATTGTTTTTTAAAATATATTCCATCTATCAACACATCTTTAAAAAATGATAGCAGAATTGATCCCATTAATATTTCTAAAATTAAAAATCTATAGTTCTCATATAAGTAGTTTAAATAATAACTATTCTCTTCTAAGACACTGAATGTTGTAATAAGAAACAGAGCCATATTCCAAAGTGCCATCAAACAGGTCTAAGTACACTTAAGCAATGAAAGATTAATTTGGTAATGGCAATGAGAAGCTGGAAAACTATGGACCATGTTGGTTACTTGCTATTTAGTTTAGGACCAAGTATTGAAAAATAGAAATGATAGAGCTTCCTACGTATTATTAAATAGACTGAAAGACTAGTAAGTGTGCTTTATGTAACATAAAAGTTAATTCAGGACTCTCATTTCATCATTGGGGCATTTTCTTATTAGAAAATGGAAGAGAATTTGGTAACATTATAAATCAGAGCTCACCTAACTGCATTTAATTCCAACTGTATTCAATAAATACCTTCTTCCTCTTGGAGAAGTCTTAAAAATCTTTAACAAATTGTTAACAGACTGAAACATGAGGAAGCAATGTTTGATTAAATTTTGTTCCATCTACCTAAACCTACAATTTACTTTGCCTACTAGAGGACTGTAAACTGTTTAGATAAACTCTAAATTTCTTCTGGAGTGTGTGAAAATCCCTAAATATAGACCCAAAATGTACTTTTAAATATATACACAAACCATGAAACACATAGAAGCAAATTCTACTCTCAGAAGCAGAAAAGGGAAACCATTCAGCCATTCATGTATCTGCAATCAACTTTAAATAACTATATTTTAGGCTGAATAAGGGAAATAAGAAATTTTAAAAATCAGTAAAAAGAAACTTACAATTTAAAAACAGTGAACTACAGTTTGGCAAAGTGATAACTTGATAATCAGTTGAAGAGTTATTTTTATTTTAGTTTCATACTCTCTTTTTTTACATTTTATTTTATTTATTTACTTATTTTAATTTTTATTTTTACTTTATTTTACTTTACAATACTGTATTGGTTTTGCCATACATTGACATNCCTGGTGTCTGGAAACCTCTCTTCTTTAGTTTCCCTTCCAGGGATGGAGCTCCCTCCCTACCTCCTTTGTCTCCTTTTTCATCTTTTATATTTTTTCCTACCTGTTTTTGAAGACAATGATCTGCTTTTCTGGGTGCCTGATGTCCTCTGCTAGCATTCAGAAGTTGTTCTGTGGAATTTACTCAGCATTGAAGTGTTCTTTTGATGATTTGTGAGGGAGAAAGTTTTCTCCCTGTCCTACTCCTCCACCATCTTAGGACCCTCCCTCTCATACTCTACTTTCTTCCTTTCTGCTTATCTTAGGAATTGACATATTTAAAAGCACTGCAGAAGCATTGTTTTATGGTATTTGATTTTATTTTATTAATTTGATTTTATGTGATTAACATGAGGATATTCTAATTTATGTTTAAAAGTGAAAACAAAATTTTGTATTGTTGATGGGTATGAAGCACAAGCTGAAATCAAGATTGCTGGGAAAAATATAAGCAGCCAGCTAGCTCAATNATTGTTTTATGGTATTTGATTTTATTTTATTAATTTGATTTTATGTGATTAACATGAGGATATTCTAATTTATGTTTAAAAGTGAAAACAAAATTTTGTATTGTTGATGGGTATGAAGCACAAGCTGAAATCAAGATTGCTGGGAAAAATATAAGCAGCCAGCTAGCTCAATCTTTTGTTCTATGAGTGGGCCAGGCTGCACATTAGGTTATTAGGTTAGAGTCTTTTGTGGGAAAGTTGTCTTTTCTGCTGTTGCAGTTAGAGGTGTACTCTGTGTCCCCCCCGCCCCTCCACTCCTAGTTATGTTGCATTTAATATCTGATAAATGTTTGAAAGGACCTATTATTTTGATGATTTGATAAACGTTTGAAAGGGCCTATTATTTTGATGATCAAGTGTCCATAATTAAAGTATGTATTTTACTTTATCATTATTATTTTTTTGGCTTTTGCATGCAGGATCTTAGTTCCCTGAACTGGGATCAAACTCATGCCCCCTGCAGTGGAAACAAAGTCCTAACCACAAGACCATGAGGGAATTCCTAAAAGTATGTATTTTAAAAGAGCATTTTTAACATCCCTAAGGGCTTTTCAGGTGGCACAGTGATAAAGAATCTGTCCGCCAATGCAGGAGATGCAAGAGAGGTGAGTTCAGTCCCTGGGTTAGGACTATTCTCTGGAGGAATAAATGGCAACTCACTCCAGTATTCCTTCCTGGAAAATCCCATGAATAGGGGGGCCTGGAATGCTGCTGTTCATAGGGTCATAGAGAGTCAGATCAGACTTAGTGACTAAGCACACACACAGGTTAGAAAATGCAGCTTATGAGCATTGCTAATTTTTTTGAATGAGCTATAAATGACAAGTTTTAGGAATCCCTAACCATGATCTTCAGAGTAAAACAAAAATGCATTCTATTTAACTCATTTCATGGCCTCCACCTACTTAAAAAAGCAGCAATTCAAAATATTTTCATCTGTTGTAAAAGTACTTAACCTATCACCATAACTAACAGATGCTGGTAAGAAGAACATATGGTTCTTTCATAATACCTAAAATTAAACTTTAAAACCCTACTATTTGTCTCAGTTTTTTCTATGAAGAATTCCTTTCTAAGTTTTATATCTCAGCTTTATATTGTTATGTTTCTTTGCTTAGAGAAAAATAAATATTTTCAATGTCATCATCAGTCTTACATTGAATAATCAGAAAAATGATAAATTCAAAGTTAATAGAAAACAATTAGAAATTATACTTTTTAACACTGGATGCTTATTTAACTTTAATGCTATTATATTAAATTAATGTAATAAAAATCAGGTATTCTACATTATGGCTGTGTTGTTGAAGATGATAGAAACTTAAGAAAACTAATTTAGCTTTTATGCCATTGATGTGATGAATATGGCTTGTAGTAACTAAAGAAGTAAAGAAAGGTCTTTGATAACCACTAATGATAGTGACAATGATAATTAAAATGCAATGTGATTCTAAACAACCCATGTTAGCTAATGTTTTTCTTGGTTGAAAAGAAAAATTCCTTGCTATTTTTAAAATTACTTAATTTAACTTACTGCAGATACATTTTAAAAAGTATATTTTAATAGTTGTATTCAGGAATATTGTTTTAATTTGTATTTAAAAGTTGGGTTGGTTTTATTGGTAATTACAGTGTCTAGGGAAAGAAAATAACTGAAGATGCTGATTATGATTGATTTTTAATTTATTTCATTATTATGCTGAATTATGGAGAATAAATAGCATTTAACATATTACTTTATAAGTAATATTATCAATTTTTAAAATATACTAGCTATGACAAACCTCAACAGTATATTAAAAAACAGAGACTTTACTTTGCCAACAAGGTCCGTCTATTCAAATATATGTTTTCCCCTGTAGTCATGTAGAGATGTGAGAGTTGGACCNGAGAATAAATAGCATTTAACATATTACTTTATAAGTAATATTATCAATTTTTAAAATATACTAGCTATGACAAACCTCAACAGTATATTAAAAAACAGAGACTTTACTTTGCCAACAAGGTCCGTCTATTCAAATATATGTTTTCCCCTGTAGTCGTGTAGAGATGTGAGAGTTGGACCATAAAGAAAGCTGAGCACAGAAGAATTGATGCTTTTGAACTGTGTTGTTGGAGAAGACTCTTGAGAGTCCCCTGGACTACAGAGAAATCAAACCAGTCAATCTGAAAGGAAATCAACCCTGAATATAAATTGGAGGGATTGATGCTGAAGCTGAAACTTCGATACTTTGGATACCTCATGCAAAGAGTTGATTCATTAGAAAAGATCCTGGTGCTGGTAAATATTGAAGGCAGGAGGAGGAGAGGACAGAGGACAAGATAGTTGGATGGCATAATGGACTCAATCAACATGAGTCTGAGCAAACTTGGTGAGATGGTGAAGGACAGGGAAGCCTGACAGGCTGTTGTCCATAAGGCCACAAAGGATCAGACATGACAGCAACTGAAAAATGACAATAGCATAAATGTCATTTGTATAAATTCATAGCTAATGTTCTTTGTTCCCGGATAACATTATTGGCAAAATATATTATTCTTAGCTTTCTTATATGTTCCACTGGGGTATGCACAAAAAGATTTGTGGTAGAGCATCCAGGTACTTTCTTTGAGACATCATGGCATAAGGATATGAAAGAAAGGAAGGAAGAAAGAAAAAAACAAGATAAAGGGAGGAAATTGCGCTTTTAATTTTAAAATATTTTATATTAGTGCTTCCAATCAATAATTTGTTATGCCATAGTTGCCTAATTTAATATTTTAGACTATATTTTTAATACTTTTATTAAGCCACTGCTGCTTTCTTAAGGATAGCCATATATATTTTCTATTCATTAACATATTTATTTTATTTAATTACTGGAAAATTTTCTTCTAAATTTCTCACCTAAAACTTCCTTTATAATCCTTCCTACTAAATTATATGCCTTGATCTACATTAAATATCATTTCAAATTAGCAATAATGTTGATTTAACACATCATATTTTCATACTATTCTTAAATGCTATTGATCTTTAGCTCCATTACTTATTAATTGACTATTGAATCGTCTAGATGATGTAAGAGAGGCAAAGACTTGACATGTGATCAAAGACATTCAATGACACAATATGTCCTCCATATGTAATATTCTCACCACAAAACACTCATAAAATATCAAATCAGGAAATTTTTATTAAATAGATCATACACCAATCCATAAACTAAAGATCCCATGTATAAGGGGCTACAAAACAGATAATCAAAAATCATAAAACAAAAAATTAATATGTATAGGCATAAACAATAACAGACACAAGTACTCACATACACAAATAATGCTATATGAACTGAATTATGGAAGGACATAATAGAGTAAATCACTTTTTTATTTGATGTTTTTCTCTGTTTTTAAAATAAACCTTATCTTTCAGAGAAATTTTAGGTTCATAGTGAAATTGTGCAGAAGGTATAGAAGTTTACCATATACACAATGCCTCCCCCATTATCAACATTCTTTATTATAGCAGTGCATTTGTATGTTTGATAAACCTACCTTCATGCATAATTATCACCCATGCTTTGTAGTTTTCACTAGGGTACATGTACATTCTATGGGTTTGGACAATTGTAATAATGACACACACTCACAATTATATTATTATCCAGAATAGGTTCACTGCCTTAAAAGTATTTTGCTTTGTCAATTCATCTTTTACTCTTCCTGAAACCTGACAACCACTGACTCAACAATTCACCTGACTCAACAATTTTGATTTTTATAGAATTGGAATGTCTTGCCATAGTTGGGATCAAACAGTATAGAGAATTGTCAAATTGACTTCTTCCAGTTGGTAAACAGGCTTTTTTTTTTTTTTTTTCCATTTCTTGTCATGGTTTGTTAACACATTTCTTTGTAGTGCTAAATAGCATTTCATGGCCTGCATGCATCACAGATTACTGATCCAAAAGTAGGATGAATTGATAATTATGAATAAAGTTCTTATGAACGTACAGGATTTTGTAGAGACATAAGCTTTCAATTCCATTATAAAAAAAAAACAAGGAGTACAATAATTGGAGCATATGGAAAGAGAATGTGTAGTTTTGTAAGAAATTGTAAAACTGTCTTCCAAACTGGGCATATTGGGTTCCCACCAGAAATGAATATTTCTGTTTCTTCATACCTCCACAAGCACTTGGTGCTATCAGTGATCTAAATATAGATCCTTCTAATATATATATATATATAAAATCAGAAATATATATACTAGTGTTTCATTTTTGGCTTACTTTTCACTTCCCTGACAACATAGAATATGGAGGACCTTTTCATGGGCTTGTTTGCAATCTGTGTATGCATGTGTGCTAAGTCGCTTCAGTTGTGTCCGACTCTTTGTGACCCTATGAAGTGAAGCCTGCCAAGCTTCTCTGCCCGTGGGATTCTCCAGGCAAGAGTACTGGAGTGGGCTGCCATTTCTGTCTCCATTTACAATCTGTATATATCTTATTTAGTGAGGTGACTGTTAAAATTTTGTCCCCCTCTCCATTTTTTTTCTTGAGTTATTTCTTTCTTAATGTGAAGTTTAAGAGAGTTTTCTTTATTGTGGATAGTAATTTTCATTAGATATACATAATGGAAATATTTTCTTCCAGTGTGGTTTACCTGGTCGTTTTCTTAAGAGTATTTTTCACACAGCTAAAAAATTTAATTTTGATGAAGTCAGACTTGTCAAGACTTTTTATCATGGATCAAGTATGTTATATTTTAAAATATCATCACCAAATTCAAAATCTTTTGCTTCTATCTTATTTTCTAGGATTTTCATATTTTGAGTTTTGCATTTAATCCTGTGATACTTTTGAGTTAATTTTTATGAAGCAGCAAAGGTTGGATCTAGTTCATTTCTTTCACATGCTAATGTCCGTTTTCCCTGTACCATTTGTTGAAAAGAATATCCATTGTATTGCCTTTGTTCCAATGTTAAAGATCAGTTTATAGATTTGTGTGAATCTATTTCTTGGCTTTTATAATATTCCATTAATATCATTGTCTATTATTTAGGCCAAAAAATGTTATGCAAGTATAGCTCTATAATCAACAAACCACAAAAGAAGAGAATAAAAGGTGAAAATTGTATGAAAACAAATTTTAAAAAAATAACAAATTGTAAATAAGAGCATATTTACTGATAATTAGTAGTAATGTATGGATATGAGAGTTGGACTGTGAAGAAGGCTGAGCACCAAAAAATGGATGCTTTTGAACTGTGGTGTTGGAGAAGACTCTTGAAAGTCCCTTGGACTGCAAGGAGATCCAACCAGTCCATTCTGAAGGAGATCGGCCCTGGGATTTCTTTGGAAGGAATGATGCTAAAGCTGAAACTCCAGTACTTTGGCCACCTCATGCGAAGAATTGACTCATTGGAAAAGACTTTGATGCTGGGAGGGATTGGAGGCAGGAGGAGAAGGGGATAACAGAGGATGAGATGGCTGGATGGCATCACTGACTCGATGGATGCAAGTCTGAATGATTTCCAGGAGTCTGTGATGGACAAGGAGGCCTGGTGTGCTTCATTTCGTGGGGTCACAAAGAGTCAGACACGACTGAGTGACTGAACTGAACTGAACTGACCTGATGTGTAAAAGATTAAATACTCTAACACAAGACATAAACTGTCTAAATAGACACAAATATAAGACTTGTACACTTATGCTGTCTAAAGGAAACACACTTCAGATCTAGAGACACATTGACTGAAAATGAGGTTATAGAAAAGATATTCCATGTAAAAGGAAATAAAAAGAAAGCTGGACAAGCATTACATATACCTGAAAAACAGTTTTTAAAATAAAAATTGTTACAAGAGAAAAATTAGGATGCTACATAATTATCAAGGGATTAATCCATGAAAAAATAATTATAAATACATATACACCCAATATTGTTGTTGTTCTTGTTCAGTTGTGAAGTCATGTCTGATTCTTTGTGATTTCGTGGACTGCACCAAGCCAGGCACCCAAGTCCTTCACTATCTTAAGAGTTTAGTCAAATTCATGTCTATTGAGTTTATTTTGTTATCTAACCATTTCATCCTCTGCCATCCCCTTCTCCTTTTGTCTTCAATCTTTCCCAGCATTAGGGTCTTCCAATGAATTGGCTCTTCACAAGAGAGGCTCAAAGTATTGGAACTTCAGCTTCAGCATCAGTCTTTCCAAAGAATATTCAGTGCTGATTTCCATTAGGATTAACTGGTTTGATCTCCTTGCAGTCCAAGGGACTCTCAAGAGTCTTCTCCAGGTTCATAATTCAAAAGAATCAATTCTTCAGTTCTCAGTCTTCTTTTTTATTATTATTTTTTAAATTTTATTTTATTTTACTTTACAATACTGTATTGGTTTTGTCATACATCAACATGAATCTGCCACGTGTGTACATGAGTTCCCCCCCTCCCACCTCCCTCCCCATACCATCTCTTGAGGTCATCCCAATGCACCAGCCCCAAGCATCCTGTATCCTGCATCGAACCTAGACTGGTGATTTATTCCTTACATGATATTATACATGTTTCAATGCCATACTCCCAAATCATTCCACCCTCTCCCTCTCCCACAGTGTCCAAAAGTCTGTTCTATACATCTGTGTCTTCTTTATGACCTGACTGTCACATCCATACATGATTACTGGAAAAACCATACCTTTGACTATTTGTTGGCAAAGTGATGTGTCAGCTTTTTAATATGCTTGGTAGATTTGTCATAGTTTTCCTTCAAAGGAGCAAGTGTGTTTTAATTTCATGGCTGCAGTCACTGTCCACAGTGATTTTGGAGCTCAAGAAAATAAAATATCACCGCTTCCAGTTTTCCCCCTTCTATTTGCCATGAAATGATGGGACCAGATGCCATGACATATTGGATCAGTAGATCTTAATTGATATTTATAGAGCTTTCCATCTGCAGCTGCAGAATACACATTCTTTGCATGTACTCATGGAAATTTCTTTAGAATAGATCATATGATGAGTCAAAAAGCAAGCCTCAGTGAGTTTAAGTAAAATAAAATTTTGTCAAGCATCATTTCTGAGCACAATGCTATGAGACTAGTAATCAATTACAAGAAGAAAAGCTGTAAAATACACAAACACATGGAGACTAACCAATATGTTACTAAATAACCAATGGATCAGTGACTAAATTAAAAAGGAAATTTAAAAATACACATGGAAAAATGACAGTGAGAAAAGGACAATACAAAAACTACTGGACATAGCAAAAGAAATTCTAAGAGGGAGGTTTATAACACTCAAATCCTACTAAAAAAGTATTTGAAATAAACAGCTTAATCTTACAGTTAAAGCAACTAAAGAAAGAGGAACAAACAAAACCCAAAGCACAAAATTAGTAGAAAGAAAGAAACCATAAAGATCAGATGAGAAATAAAAGAAATATATGACAAAAAAAAAAAAATCAATGAAACTAAACTCTGGTACTTTGTGAAGATAAACAAAATGATAAAATTTTAGCCAGGTTATCAGGAGAAAAAGGGAGAGAATTTAAATACATAAAATTACAAATTAAGTAAAGGATATTACAAATAACACTACACACACACACACACACACACACACACAAAAGGATTGTCAAAGATTACTGCTGCTGCTGCTGCTATGTCCCGTCAGTCATGTCCAATTCTGTGCGAACCCATAGATGGCAGCCCACCAATCTCCCTCGTCCCTGGGGTTCTCCAAACAAGAACACTACAGTGGGTTACCATTGCCTTCTCTGATGAAAGATTGCTACAAGCAACTATGTGCCAATAAAGTGGACATCCTGGAGAAAAGGGATAAATTTTTAGAGATACAATCTTTCAAGACTGAACCAAGAAGAAATAGGAGATGTAAGCATACTAATCACAAGTTCTGAAATTGAAGTTGTGATTAAAAATCTTCTAATAAACAAAACTCCAGTACAATATGTCTTTACAGATAAATTATATCAGTTAAGGAATACTTAACATTTACCCTTTTGAAATAATTCCAAAAATCACAGATGAAGGAACTCCCCCAAGCTCATTTATGAGGTCACCATCACTGTGTTACCAAAATCAGTTAAAGATATCACACACAAACAAAAAATAAGGCAATATCACTAATGAACATAGATACAGAAATCCTCAATAAAATACTAGCAAATTGAAACCCACAACACATTAAAAGGATTATGCACCATCAGCAATGGAGATGTTTCCCAAGAATCCAAAGATTTTTCAGTATCTGCAAATCAAACAATGTGACACAGTTCATCAACTAATTGAAGAATATAAGTCATATGATCATCTCAACAGATACAAAAAAAAAAAAAAAAAGCTTTTGACAAAACTCAGCATCGATTTATGATAAAAAGTCTCCAGGGAACAGACATAGAGTAAACGTACCTTAATATAACAGACATAGAGGAAACATACCTTCATATAATATAGGTCATATCAGACAAATCCACAGCTAACATAATTCTCAATGGTGAATAACTAAAAGCATTTTTTCTAAGATCAGGACTGTGACAACAATATACACTCTTGTCATAAGCATTCAGCACAACTTTGGAGGTCCTAGCCATGACAATAAGAGAATAAAAATAAATAAAAGGAGTCCAAATTGGGGAAGAAAAAAAAAAGTAAAGCTGTCAGTATTTGCAGACAACCTGATACCACACAAAGAAAATTTTTAAAATGCTACCAGAAAACTGTTAGAGCTCATCAATAAATTTGGTAATGTTGTAATATATATAATTAATACACAGAAAGATATCGGAGTCCTATACATTAACAACAAAGAATCAGAAGGAAAAATTAGGAAACCATCCTTTCACCATTGCATAAAAAGGAATACAATACCGAGGAATAAATTTATCTAAGAAGGCAAAAAATAAATAAATAAAACAACTCAGAAACCTATCAGCTACTGATGAAAGGAATTAAAAATGGCATAAAGAGATAAAGATATACCACTTTCTTGTATATGCAGAATCAGTATTGTAAAAATGACTATAATCTACAAATCCAACCTTGTCAAATTAGCAATGACATTTTCTCAGAATTAGAACAATTTCTTTTTATAATTTATGTGAGAACACAAAATACTTTGAATAGCCAAATAAATCTTGACAAAGAAAAACAGATTTGAAGGAGTCAGACTCTCTGAATTCAGGCTATGCTACAAAGGTACAGTCATGAAAATAATATGGTAGTGAAATAAACAGAAATCTAGATCAATGGAATAGAATAAAAAATCCAGATAATAAAAAATCCCAAAATAATGCATGTGAAGAATAATAACCACATAATCATCTTAACGGATGCAAAAAAAA
>SJYA01001795.1:382075-435789 GCA_006410615.1 Neotragus moschatus | reverse complement strand
GAGAGAGAGAGAGGATAGAAGGGCATGCCCTCATCTCCTCCTTCAAGAGCACCAAAAACCTAACTAGCTATTGAACAATCATCAACAGGAGGACTTTGAAACTCACTAAATAATTATCCTCCATGCCCAAAGACAAAGCAGAAATCACAGAGGGATGATAAGAGGGGCACACTCACAGTAAAATAAATCCCATTCCTGCTGGGTGGATGACCCACAAACTGAAGAACAATAATACTAAAGAGGATTTCTCACTGGTATGAACGTTCTTAATCCCATGTCAGGCTTCCCATCCTGGAGATCTGACAAAGAGACTGGGAATCCCCAGGGAATCTGACCTTGAAGACCAGTAGGGTTTGATCATAGGACTTCCACAGGACTAGTGGAAACAGAGACTCCAGTCTCTGGGGGCACAAAGTTTTTCCCACACCAAGACACAGAGGAAAGGATGAGTGACCCAATAGAAGACTGAACAAAAGCAACTTCCTAGTGTTGGAGGGTCTCCTGAGGAGACATGGGTGAACAGGGATTCACTACAGGATGGGGGCACTGCCAACACTAGAAGACTCTAGGCTTGGGTCACCTCAGGCCAAACAAATACCACAAAGTGAGCACAACCCCACCTATCAGCAGATAATTGGATTAAAGCTTTATTGAGCAAGACCCTGCCCACCAGAGCAAGACCCAGGTTTTCTCATCCAGCCCCTCTCAACAGGAAGCTTAAAGAAGTCTCTTGGCCTTCTCCATCAGAGGGCAAACAAAAGAAGCAAGAAGAACCACAGCTCCACGGTGGCTAAAACAAACACCACATTACAGAAGTTAATCAGGATAAAAAAGCAGCAAGTTCTGTCCCAAGTGAAAGGATAAGATAAAATTCCAGAAAAACAGCTAAAAATAGTGGAGATATGCAACCTCCAAGAAAAAGAATTCAGAATAATGATAGGGAAGATCACTCAGGATGTCATAAAAATAATGAAGAGGATGCAAGAAATGTTTACCAAAAACCTGCAAGAACTAAAGAACAAACAAACAGAGATGAACAATACACTAGAAGGAATCAATAGCAGAATAACTGAGGCCAAAGAATGGATAAATCTTCTAGAGGACAGAATGGTGGGGACAATATTAAATGCACCAACATTTGCATTATGGGGTCCCAGGAGAAGAGAGAAAAAAAATATTTGAGAAAATATTTGAAGAGATAATACATGAAAGCTTTCCTCACATGAAAGAAAATAGTCAACCATGTGCAACAAGCACAGAGAGTCCCAGACAGGATAAACCCAAGGAGGAACACATTNGCACCAACATTTGCATTATGGGGTCCCAGGAGAAGAGAGAAAAAAAATATTTGAGAAAATATTTGAAGAGATAATACATGAAAGCTTTCCTCACATGAAAGAAAATAGTCAACCATGTGCAACAAGCACAGAGAGTCCCAGACAGGATAAACCCAAGGAGGAACACATTAAGACACATAGTAATTAAACTGACAGAAATTAAAGACAGAGATAAAATATTAAAAGCAACAAGGGAAAATTGACAAATGACATACAAGGGAGCTCCCATCAGGCTATCAGCTGAGTTCTCATCAGCAACTCTACAAGCCAGAAGGGAATGGCATGATATATTTAAAGTGATGAAAGAACTGGCAACCAAGAATTCTCTCCCCAGCAAGACTCTCATTCAGATTTGATGGAAAAATAAAAAATTTTACAAACAAGCAAAAGTTAAGAGAATTCACCACCACCAAACCAGCTTTACAACAAATGCTAAAGGAATTCCTCTAGGCAAGAAATACAAGAGAAGAAAAAGATTGAAAGAAAATAAACCCAAAACAATTAAGAAAATGGTAATAGGATCATATGTATCAATAAGTACCTTAAATGTATATTGATTAAATGCACCAACCAAAAGACATCGGCTGGCTGAGATAATGAAAACATGTGCATGCATGCACTTCCACTTACTACATTACTCTACTTGACTCTCTGAATTGTATGTAATTATTTTATATTGGTAGGTTAATCTGGTTCCCATTACAGCTTGCAGTTACAACTATCTCTTTTTGGGGGGGAGGGGTCTGACTATGATTGTGAAAACTGATAAACATCTTTTACTATTCTGAAAAAAATATTAAACAGTTACATGATTCAATTAATGGAAATGATTTATGTATTTTTTGAAAAGCTTGGATATATGTATCTGCTATTTCAATTGTAAATGTTGTAAAATCTCAATGCAGATCAATTATCTCTACTGAAAATTTGGCATCCAAACTGAGATGTGTTATAAATGTAACATAGCCACTGGACTTCAAAGACTTAATCCAAAAGGAGAATGTAAAATATTAGTATTTTTAAGTAACTACATGTTCAACTGATGTTCTTTTTATATATTCTGTTAACTAAACATTATTGAATCTAATTTATCTCTTTTTTACTTAAAAAATATGGCTGCTAGATAATTTAATTACATATGTCTTGCATTGTATTTCTATTGGACAGAAATTCTTCAGTGGGTTTATATGATTTAAAAAGGGAAGTGAAAATTGCTCTGTCATATCCATCTCTTTGCTGCCCCTTGGGCTATACAGCCCAGGGAATTCTACAGGCCAGAATACTGGAGTGGGCAGCCTTTTCCTTCTCCAGGGGATCTTCCCAACCCAGGGATCGAACCAGGTCTCCTTTGTTGCAGGTGGATTCTTTACCAGCTGAGCCACCAGGGAAGCACTTATACGATAAGAATAAATTCAAATACCTTACAATGTCAAAAAAAGAAAAAAAAAAAAAAAGGAATAAAAGGAATCCAAATGTGAAAAGGAAGTATGAAACTGTTGCTGTTTGCAAATGACAAAATTCTATTCATAGAAATTCCTGAAAATGCTACCAGCAAGCTACTATAGCTCATTAATGAATTTTTTTATAATGCAGGATCCAAACTTAATACACAGAAATCTGTTGCATTTCTATATGGTAACAATGAAAGATCAGAGTGAGAACTTTAAAAAGTAATCTCACTTATCATCATATTCAAAAGAATAAAATACCTTGGGATAAACATAGCTAAGGTGGCAAAATACCTGTACTCCAAAAACTATAAGATGTTAGTCAAAGAAACTGAAGATGATATAGATCAAAAGGTATTTCATATTCTTGGCTTTGAAGAACCAGTGTTGCTAAAATAATAGCACTACACAAGGCTATTTACAGATTCAATGTAATCTATATTAAATTATCCATGGTATTTTTCACAGGACCAGCACAAAATGTTTTTAAACTTTATATGGAAACACAACAACCATGAATAGACAAAACAATTTTTAGAAAGTAAAGTGAAGCTGAAGTAATCAGGCTCCCTGACTTCTGAGTATACTACAAAACTACAGTAATCAAAACGGTATGGTATTGGGACAAAAACAGGAAAATAGGTAACGAAAACAGAAGAGAAATAAACCAATGCACCTATGGGCAATTAACCTATGACAAAGGAAGTAAGAGTATTCCATGGAGAAAAATCAGTCTTTTCAATAAGTGGTGTTGGGAAACTGGACAGTTGCATGTAAAAGGTGAACTTTCTCTAATACCATATTAAAAAAAAAAACTCAAAATGGATACTAAATTTAAATATAACCAGAAATTATAAATATCCCTGAGGTAAACATAGATAGATTTCTCTTTAACTTAAATTATAATACCAATTTTTCGGCTCTCTCTCCTAAAATAATGGGAATAAAATAAAAAGTGAACAAATCAGACCTAATTAAACTTAAAATCTTCACACACCAAAAGAAATCATAAATAAAATTAAAAGATGACCTCTAGAATGGGAGAAAATATTTGCAAAGGACAAGAGCTTAGTTTTTTAAAATAAACAGAACATTTAAGGAAACAAAATTAAAAAGCTCAATCAAAAAAAATGAGTAGGCAATCTAAATAGACATCTTGTAAAGAAGACACACAGATAGCCAATAGACACATGAAACATGTTCAACATCACTACTTATTAGGGAAATGCTAATCAAAAGTACAAATAAGTATGCCACTTCATATCAGCAAGAACTGCCATTATCAAAAATTCAACAAATAATAAGTGCTGGAGAGGGTGTTGAGAAAAAGAAGTCCTCCTACACTCTTATGGAATGTAGATTGCCATTCTAGAGTTTACATTGCCATTATAAACAGCCATTATAGAGTTTCATTAAAATTCTAAAAATAATTATCCTATGGTGTCATATCCAGCAATCCTACTTCTGTGCACATATACAGCTAAAAGTGTAATTAAAAAAGAAACATGCACCACGATATTTATTTCAGCACTATTTACAATAGCTTTTACATTAGTCAAGACACAGAAGCAACCTAAATATCCATTGATAGATGAGTGCATGAAGAAAATGTAGTAGGGCTTCCCTGGTGGCTCAGTGGTAAACAATCTGCCTGCCAATGCAAAACAGGGTTCAACCCCTGACCTATGCCATGCAACAACTGACCCTGTGTGCCACAACTGTTGAGCTCTAGAGAGTAGGGGCCACAATGAGACCAAGTGTCACAGCTACTGAAGGCTGCACACCCTAGAGCCCATGCTCCACAAAAAGAGAAGCCATTACAGTGAGAAGCCCACACAAAGCAAATAGATAGCCCTCCCTGCAACTAGAGAAAAGTCCACCCAGCAACAACAACCCAGCAAAGCCAAAAATAAATACATTAAAAATTATCTTTAAAAATGTGGTATATATACTATTTCGGTCTCCTTTATGGTTGTAGATACATATTCATACAATGGAATATGTATTGTACACATTTTTATATACAATGGAATATTACTCAGCCATAAATAAGAATGAATTATGTCATTTGCAGCAACATTAATGAACCTATAGATTATCATACTAAGTGAGGTGAACCAAACATAGAAAAACAAATATAATATGATATTGTTAATAAGTGAAATCTAAAAAAAGAAAAAATGACACAAGTGAGTTTATTTCCAAAACAGAAATAGACTAACAGCCATAGAAAACAAATTTATGGTTACCAGAAGAGAAATGGTGACAGGTGAATTCGGGGTTTGGAATTAATTTAATCTATTACACAGAAATAAGTATAAAATGGATAACTAACAAAGAACAACTGTAAATCACAGAGATATATACTCAACAATTTATANCCAGTCCATCCTAAAGGAGATCAATCCTGGGTGTTATTTGGAAGGACTGATGTTGAAGCTGAAACTCCAATATTTCGGCCATCTTATGTGAAGAGCTAACGCATTTGAAAAGACTCTGATACTGGGGAAGATTGAGGGCGAGAGGAGATGAGGATGACAGCTGATGACATGGTGAGATGACATCACTGACTTAGTGGACATGAGTTTGGGTAAACTCTGAGAGTTGACCATGGACAGGGAGGTCTGGCATGCTGCAGTTCATGGGGTCACAAAGAGTCAGACATGACTGAGCAACTGAACTTAACTAAATACATACTATAATCTTCTATACTACATGAATTTTTGTCAAAAATAACCTAGTTTTACACATAATTGCAGAGACCAGATGATTCATACAAAAATTATGACAAATGCAAAAGAAAGTACCTATTCCAATATTTGAAATTGGAATTTCTTACTCCAAAACACTACACCTGACTTCAACCCATGGGTGAAAATGTAGTTATTGTTTGGAGGTGAGTTTGGTGAAAACCTGAGAAAGCTGGGATTCTCCATCAAGTATTGATTTATATTGATATTTAGGCTTTAAGTTGAAAACTGTCCATGAATATTTCCATTTTTAAAAAAGAGATTGCCCTTTTTACATTGTGAATAATTTCAGTATCTAATTTACTCCTACAAAATCTCTAAAATTATATTGCCTATTTACTGTAGCTTAAATTTTCCTTTATTTTAATAAATTGTTTGATCAACTTAAAAATGTTCTCAGATATTTTCAGAAGCCACAATATGTAAATGTAATGGATGTCAGCTGCATACTTATTCCTGATTTAATCTTTTAGATTGCAACGCCCCTTTGAAATGTGTGCACCATTGTTTAGGGTTTTCTCATTTAGTTTTACTCAAATAATTATTCACAGATTGGCAATAAATCATAATTTTTTAAATTCTTTGTGGTGTCAAGAAAATAATGCAGCTATTTATATCAACATAAAATATGCAGGTATGTAATTAGAAAGCAATTTAAATTAGCAAGTCTTGCTTGCTAATAACAATAAATGCAGTCAGTTGATGACAATATGTATCCCAATACAATTCCTCTAATAATTGGTAATGATTATAGTGGCAATTAATCATTATATATATGACTTTAAAGGTAAATCCCACTTTTGATATACAAAATGCTTTCTATCAGAGGTTTCCTTTATAAAATAAAAATTTGGAATAAGCATGACATATGGGATACAAAATTAGAAAATTTGCTTCCTAGTGATCATTATGTTCATTGGTAAAATACCATTTTTAGTTGTAATACTTGTCATCACGATAATAAAAAGGACAAATTAAATTTAGCATACATAAAATCTCTTCACTTGCCAATGGATGTGTACATGAATGCAGATATCTGTTTGTGATTTTTTTTTTTTTTTTGGTGCTTATTCATGTATGTGAGTATCAAGTTTTAATTAATTGACAAAATATTTTTTAAAAATCTTAACTATTTTAAAGGAATTGAGTCTTTAGAGTAATGGTGCAGTATTTTGCAAGGATTCTTCAATATTTGCAAATCAATCAACGTGATATACCATATTAGCAGTGGAAAGTGGATACAGAGAAAGTTTTTGACAAAATTCAACACCAATTTATGACAAAAACTCTCTAGAAAGTAGGCATAGAAGGAACATACCTCAACATAATAAAAGCCATATATGACAAACTCACAGCAAACGTTATCCTCAATGGTGAAAAATTGAAAGCATTTCTTCTAAAATCAACGTGATATACCATATTAGCAAATTGAAAGAGGAAATCATAGGCAAAACACTATGACATAAATCACAGCAGTATCCTCTATGATCCACCTCCCAAAGTAATGGAAATAAAAACAAAAATAAACAAATGGGACCTAATTAAACTTGAAAGCTTTTGCACAATAAAGGAAACCATAAGCAAGGTGAAGAGGCAGACTTGATAATGTGAAAAAACAATACCAAATGAAGCAACTGACAAAGAATCAATCTTCAAAACATACAAACAACTCACGCAAATCAATATCCAGAGAAATAAATGACTCAATCAAAAAATGTGCCAGAGAGCTAAACAGACATTTCTCCAAAGAAGAAATACAGATGGTTAACAAACACATGAAAATATGTTTAATGTCACTCATTTTTAGAGAAATGCAAATCAAAACCACAATGAGGTGCCATCTCATATATATATAATCTCATTCTAATATATATGGAATTTAGAAAGATGGTAAAGCCAACCTATGTGCATGACAGCAAAAGAGACACAGATGTAAAAAATAGACTCTTAAACTATGTGGAAATAGGTAAGGGTGGGACGATATGAGAGAATTGCATCGAAACATGTATACTACCATATGTATACATGGTCAGTGCAAATTCGATGCATGAAGCAGGGTACCTAAAGCTGGTGCTCTGGGACAACCCAAAGGGATGGGATGGGAGGGAGGTGGGAGGAGGAATCAGATGGGGGACACATGTATACCCATGATTCATGACAATGTATGGCAAACACCAGCACAATATTGTAAAGTAATTAACCTCCAATTAAATAAAGTACATCATTTTTATCCTGAGTAACAGAAAGTATTTTTTATTATTTTGTGAAAATACAGATTTTTTTAAAATCAACTGTTTTTAGAAAGAATGTATTTAAGCTATATCCTGTGGTTCAGTTCAGTTCAGTTCAGTTGCTCAGTCATGTCCGACTCTTTGCAACCCCATGAATTGCAGCATGCCTGTCCTCCCTGTTCCTCACCAGCTCCTGAAGTTCAAACTCATGTCCATCGAGTCGGTGATGCCTTCCAGCCATTTCATCCTCTGTCATCCCCTTTTCCTCCTGCCCCCAATCACTTCCAGCATCAGAGTCTTTTCCAATGAGTCAGCTCTTTGCATGAGGTGGCTAAAGTATTGGAGTTTCAGCTTCAGCATCAGCCCTTCCAATGAACAGCCAGGACTGATCTCCTTTATGATGGACTGGTTGGATCTCCTTGCAGTCCAAGGGACTCTCAAGAGTCTTCTCCAACACCACAGTTCAAAAGCATCAATTCTTCTGCACTCAGCTTTCTTTACAGTCCAACTCTCACATCCATACATGACCACTGGAAAAACCATAGCCTTGACTAGATGGACCTTTGTTAGCAAAGTAATGTTTCTGTTCTTTAATATGCTATCTAGGTTGGTCAAAACTTTCCTTCCAAGGAGTAAGAGTCTTTTAATTTCATGTCTGCAATCACCATCTGCAGTGATTTTGGAGCCCCCAAAAATAAAGTCTGACACTATTTCCACTGTTTCCTATCTATTGACTACACCAAAGCCTTTGACTGCATAGATCACAATAAACTGTGGAAAATTCTGAAAGAGATGGGAATACTAGACCACCTGACCTGCCTCTTGAGAAACTTATATGCAGGTCAGGTAACAACCGTTAGAACTGGACATGGAACAACAGACTGTTTCGAAATAGGAAAAGGAGTATGTCAAGGCTGTATATTATCACCCTGCTTATTTACCTTATATGCAGAGTACATCATGAAAAATGCTGTACTGGATGAAGCACAGGCTGGAGGAATCAAGATTGCTGGGAGAAATATCAATAATCTCAGATATGCAGATGACACCACCCTTATGGCAGAAAGTGAAGAGGAACTAAAGAGCCTCTTGATGAAAGTGAAAGAGGAGAGTGAAAATGTTGGCTTAAAGCTCAATATTCAGAAAACGAAGATCATGGCATCTGGTCCCATCACTTCATGGCAAATAGATGGGGAAACAGTGNCTGTTTTTAGAAAGAATGTATTTAAGCTATATCCTGTGGTTCAGTTCAGTTCAGTTCAGTTGCTCAGTCATGTCCGACTCTTTGCAACCCCATGAATTGCAGCATGCCTGTCCTCCCTGTTCCTCACCAGCTCCTGAAGTTCAAACTCATGTCCATCGAGTCGGTGATGCCTTCCAGCCATTTCATCCTCTGTCATCCCCTTTTCCTCCTGCCCCCAATCACTTCCAGCATCAGAGTCTTTTCCAATGAGTCAGCTCTTTGCATGAGGTGGCTAAAGTATTGGAGTTTCAGCTTCAGCATCAGCCCTTCCAATGAACAGCCAGGACTGATCTCCTTTATGATGGACTGGTTGGATCTCCTTGCAGTCCAAGGGACTCTCAAGAGTCTTCTCCAACACCACAGTTCAAAAGCATCAATTCTTCTGCACTCAGCTTTCTTTACAGTCCAACTCTCACATCCATACATGACCACTGGAAAAACCATAGCCTTGACTAGATGGACCTTTGTTAGCAAAGTAATGTTTCTGTTCTTTAATATGCTATCTAGGTTGGTCAAAACTTTCCTTCCAAGGAGTAAGAGTCTTTTAATTTCATGTCTGCAATCACCATCTGCAGTGATTTTGGAGCCCCCAAAAATAAAGTCTGACACTATTTCCACTGTTTCCTATCTATTGACTACACCAAAGCCTTTGACTGCATAGATCACAATAAACTGTGGAAAATTCTGAAAGAGATGGGAATACTAGACCACCTGACCTGCCTCTTGAGAAACTTATATGCAGGTCAGGTAACAACCGTTAGAACTGGACATGGAACAACAGACTGTTTCGAAATAGGAAAAGGAGTATGTCAAGGCTGTATATTATCACCCTGCTTATTTACCTTATATGCAGAGTACATCATGAAAAATGCTGTACTGGATGAAGCACAGGCTGGAGGAATCAAGATTGCTGGGAGAAATATCAATAATCTCAGATATGCAGATGACACCACCCTTATGGCAGAAAGTGAAGAGGAACTAAAGAGCCTCTTGATGAAAGTGAAAGAGGAGAGTGAAAATGTTGGCTTAAAGCTTAACATTCAGAAAACTAAGATCATGGCATCTGGTCCCATCCTGTGGTTAATAAACTTAAAATCTCCATAATATGTAGTCCTGTCCGAAGGCCAAAAGTGCAAGGTCTTCCACCAAACCACAAAAGTGGAGCCCAGAACCAAATTTATCTCCAAAGCTGACTGAGTCTCTTTTTCCTCAGTATCTCAATTGTGTCTGAATCTTTTTGACCCCATGGACTGTAGCCCACCAGGCTCCTCTGTCCATGGGAGACTCTGTCCAGTATTCTCCAAGCTAGAATACTGGAGTGAGTTGCAATTTCCTCCTCCAGGGGATCTTCCTGGCACAGGGGTTTAACCCACATCTCTTACGTCTCCTGAATTGGCAGGTAGATTATTTATCACTGCCCCACCTGGAAAGCCCCTTTGCAATTGTTGCCATAGCCCTCCTGATCCTCACTAGCAAGCTTCCTGACACCAAATTAGGTAAAAATGCCCACCCTGGTAGTCACCTTATAGTACCCGAGCCAGTACCTAATGCCATCCTTCCAGCAGGACTGTGTCTTGAGTCTATAGAGTTTAGCTACTAACCCATGGAAAGCATTAGCTCTCCCTAGTCTGTCAGGGGTGTAGCCCTCTGCATTTTCAGTGCCTTTATTATCTCTGTTCCTTGCTCTTAAGAAATTCACTCACTTCTGAAATACTCTGTGTCAGAAAATTGTTTTCCAAACCTGCACTCTGACTGGCAGGACACATAAGTTCAAGATTAACATCAATGAAAATTTGATATTTCTTTAAAATTTTATGATTCTGAAATATTCAAAAATAAGTATTAAATTCATCAAAACATTATTCTAAGTACATATTATGACTGTTTTGCTCATTTATTGTTGCTTTCCTCTGCAGTTTCCCTCCCACAGCTACTTTAAAATATGAATTCCCAGATGGTTCCAATGTACAGGTTATTAATAAACAATTTTTTATTCATCTGAAATTTATCTTTGAATCAACATTGCCTTATTAATTTTCTGGAACTTTTAGCTTCTTGTCTCGGTCATTTAGTGAATAACTGATTCTGTTTTTAATTGTTGAGTACTCTTGATGTGTTCTCCTTTCCTTCATGGGCACACAAGAATAAGACACTTGCATTTATGATGAACACATGACTTATATTTTTATCTTCTCCTCATTTTAAGGGTCTCAAAAATATACTTTGGTAATTTGTCTTAAAAAATCTCACTTCCCCCTTTATCCACCACTCCTCACAGCCTTGTTCTCAGTCAGTCCCATTCTTCATAAGTATCCTTGAAGAAACAGTTGGCATGACAGGTTTGGGGCAAGGTCATACATTGTTAGAGTCCAGTTGGAGAGAAAACTTCAACTGAGTTCTTGGAATAATTTATTTCCTTGGCCTTCATATTCCCCTAGAGGATTTTGCCTTATCTATTTTCTCATTTAACTTTCTTTCTGCTAAATTTCTGTTTACTGAAGGAGATAATTAGCTCTGGGTGATTATGATAATTTTGTCTTCACTCTCCAGTTATCCTCCCAATAGGCTCACACACACACACACACATACATACAAATGCTTAGCCAACTGGTTCTTTGTGTCTGTTGGAGAAATGCAAGCTTTATGAGTAGCTTCTGTTATTAGGGTGTTTTAGATTTGTGTGTCTATTTCCAGAATTTCTTCTTATCCTAACCATCTGCTTCAGTTCAAATCAGGAGTAAAAGAAATGTCAAGATTATTGTCTATTTAATTTTTTTTCTCTCTTGTATCTCATTTTCAAATACACACAAAAAATTTTGTTTGATTTATGTGAGGGTAAAATGGGCAGGATTAAGAACTAAGAGACTTCCTTTTGCTTTTTCTTGCTTCTCAAAACCACTTGGGAGAGTAGGCAATCACCTGCATTTATATCTGTTTTCTGCTTGGATTATTGTGATATATAGATATAAATATAGATGCAGAAAGAAATATAGTTATAGATGTATATAAAGATACACAGAGATACAAGTTGAAATCAGTTAAATTTCAGTTTTCCTTTCACTTTTTTCCCCACTTTTTAGCAACATTGAGTAGAGTTTATCTGGCAGTACTCTGCCAACACAGGCCACAATTTAGTCTTGAACTTGGGCTTCCATAAGTTTAATTTAACTAGACTTAACTTTAACCTCTTAATTTATTTACTTTGCAAATTATGCTTTTAATCTGTGCAGTTCACATATACTTAAAGAACACCCAAACCATATGTCTATAAAAAGCAAAATTTAATTTGTTCTTATCGCTTCCTTGACAGAGTTCTAGTAAACACTTCAGAGTAAGAAAGGCAAAGTCATTACAATTTTGAAGTTTCGAATCTTGTTTAAATTAGGTCTCTGAACACATGGACTTGGTTAAGCTTGGGTAAAAATCAAGATATGATAGCTGAGCATTAGTGAATACAGCAAAGTAAATATTTTGACTCAAGTATTTCAAAAAGTATTGGGGTGTAAACAGCTGATTGATACTACTTTTTGAAAAAATAAAAGTTTAATGTTTACTCAAATTGGTTTTTCAGAAAAAAAAATGACACTATTTGCAACTTGTATCTCCCTTGTCAAGTGTTCTTTAGATTGTAATACAACATCATATTGATGAAGATAGTACACTAAGAAATTTGGTTTGGTAGAAACTAGAGGTAAGTGGCTGTTGATGGTTTTGATTATCAAAATGCATTGATTTAAAGAAAGCCACATTATGCTTAATTCTCACATTTTTAGTAACTAAATGAACACTATTATTTTAGTGTATACTGTGTAACAGAGCCTTTAATGAAAATAATAGAATGATAAAAGAGAACTTAACAATTAAAAGAGAATCTAGTTATCTTCTTCAAATTCAGGAAAATGTTCTGCCAGATTTTTGACATATAATTGGCCACTGTTGGCAAAATAAAATAATCCTGTCAACAAATTTCCCTTCATATCAATATTGAAGAGAAATGGAAACAATTTAACCTTAAATAAACATTATAAATGTGCATGCATGCATGTTAATATGAAAATGACTACAAGTCTGGATGGAATATTACACAAGTTGAACAGCAAAAAGGAATAAAAATTAAAACTCCTCTTGTCTCTTTGAGAAACATATACATGCACCCAGTGATGTCTCCTGTGTTCATTATGAGGTTAATTTCAATTTTACATATACATGGTACCAAGAGCCAGAAAGACTGTAACTTTGAATTGTAAAATTAAACCTTTGGTCTTGTTTTTTGGCCTATTCGGCTTTCAAGGAGACATCCTACAGAGAGGGATGAGTAGGGATGCAGCTTTTACCTCACTGGTCAAAGAATATGGTTTTATTTTACATTTATATAATCCCCTATTTCAATGCTTCCTTCCGTCTTTTCTTTATTCATATGTGATATCCTCTTACCTATTTGCTATATGAGTCTATACACACAAAATTTATCATTTTTAGTATTTAATTATGATATATTCATAGATATCTCTTTTATTTAACTAGACTGTGAGTTCATAAAGAGTAATTCTGCTTTATTCTTGGTTTCCTAGCCAATCTCTAGTGTGTGCTTGGAAGATACTGAAATTATTTTTATTGATGTAAGTAAAGTTTTATCATTATCTCTATTAAAATATAATGTCCACAACAGAAAAAATATCACAGTGCAAAGAACGGACTTTACTCTTTGTACTTCACACACTTTATTAAAATTTCCAAGCTTTTGTGAATATTGATTTTTCTACTGCCAGGAGCATCATGAATTATTATGCTTTTGCAGCTGAGCATACTTACCCAATCTTTTTACTTCTATTTGCTTGTATTAGCATGGACTAATACATTTTTCATTAGAAACTGCGTCTAATGCTCATTTCATACTTATTTTTGCTCTTATTTTAATGGTTTTTCTATTTTGAGAACCAAACAATTTAAGGATGGGGTAATTGTATAAATGAAGGATCATCAGTGTGATGCACAAATCATTTTTGATCCAGTGCTATAAATGTTTAATTTCCATGATTTCTAATGTGACCTCTCCACTAAGACAGCTTAATTACACTTTTAAGGGCAGTACTTCTTTTAAAATTAGAATCTGCTTCCTTACAAAAAGAAAGATTTAGAAGCTGCAAATATCTACAAACTCTTTTTTTAGTTTGAAATTGTACAGCATTTTTACTTAAGCTTTGATTGAAGTGACTATTCTTGGCATGATGTGGTCAGCTAATCTGTTGAGTTTCTTTAACAGAAAAAGACTAAAATGTGTGGAGACACAGCTTTCAGTTGGAGCAACTGAAGAGTACAGAAATAAATGGAAAGAAAATGGGATACAGCCAAAACAAGTAACAATGCCTTAATGTCTTAGAGAAAATACACCTTTAACATAATTTCTGTTAAAAAAAAAAAAAAACTATGCCACTCAAATTTCTCATATTCACCTGTATGTGCTTTAAACATTGAAACATCACAGATGCGTGAACTATCAATGAAAGCTAAATGTGTTTTCTAACATGTCCAAATAAATTTTGAATAAAAATAGATTTTTGGACTCAGTGGGAAAAGGAGAGGGTGGCATGATTTGAAAAAATAGCCTTGAAACATACACATTGCCATATGTTAAACAGATGAACAGTGCGAGTTTGATGCATGAAGACGGCACCTAATGCCAGTGCTCTGGGACAAGCTAAAAGGATAGGATGGGGAAGGGAGGTGGGAGTGAGGTTCAGGATGTGAGGGACACAGATATACATACCTATGGCTGATTTATATTGATGTATGGCAGAAATCATCACAATATTTTCTTCTATGTTAAAACAACTTATTAAGAATAAGCACAATTGTTGCATAATATTGCATATACTTTTGAAAGATAAATAACCTTGATGACTTTTAAATTTTTCACATGGAAAGTATATGATATTAACCCGAAAAATCAGTACATCATTAAGCAGAATGTTCTCTGTAATGAAGGGAAAATTATTTTCTTTTTTGAAAATTTATTTATTTATTTTAACTGGAGGATAATTACTTTACAATATTGTAGTGGCTTTTTGGTATACATTGACATGAATCAGCCACAGGTGTACAGGTGTCCCTTACCCCAAAACTCCTTCCCACCTCCCTCCCTATCCCATCCCTCAGGGTTGTCCCAGTGCACTGACTTTGAGTGCTCTGTTTTATGCATTGAACTTGGACTGGTCATCTATTTCACATATGTTAATATACAGGTTTCAATGCTAGTCTCTCAAATCATTGCATCCTCACCTTCTCCCACAGAGTCCAAAAGGCTGTTCATTTATATCTGTCTCTTTTGCTGTCTCACATACAGGATCATTGTTACCATCTTTCTAAATTCCAAATATATGCATTAATATACTGTATTGGTGTTTTTCTTTCTGGCTTTAATTCAGTTCAGTCGCTCAGTCATGTCTGACTCTGTGACTCCAATGACTGCAGCACACCAGGCTTCCCTGCCCATCACCAACTCAAGGAATTTACTCAAACTCATGTCCACTGAGTCGATGATGTCATCCAACAATCTCATCCTCTGTTGTCCCCTTCTCCTCCTGCCTTCAATCTTTCCTAACATCAGGGTCTTTTCAAATGAGTCAGTTCTTTGCATTGGGTGACCAAAGTATTGTAGTTTCAGCTTCAGCATCAATCCTTACAATGCATATTCAAGACTGATCTCCTATAGGATGGACTGGTAGGATCTGCTTGCAGCCCAAAGGACTCTCAAGAGTCTTCTCCAACAACACAGTTCAAAAGCATCTTCGGTGCTCCACTTTCTTTATTTTCCAACTCTCACATCCATACGTGAACAATGGAAAAACAAAAGCTTTGACTAGACAGATCTTTGTCAGTAAAGTAATGTCTCTGCTTTTTAATATACTGTCCCTGTTGGTCATAACTTTTCTTCCAAGGAGTAAGTGTCTTTCAGTTTCATGGCAACAATAACAATCTGCAGTGATTTTGGAGCCCCCCAAAATAAAACCTGCCACTGTTTCCACTGTTTCCCCATCTATTTGCCATCAAGTGATGGGACCAGATGCCATGATCTTTGTTTTCTGAATGTTGAGTTTTAAGCCAACTTTTTTACTCTCTTCTTTCACTTTCATCAAGAGGCTCTTTAGTTCTACTTCTTCATTTTCTTCCATAAGGGTGGTATCATCTGCATATCTGAAGTTACTGATATTTCTCCTGGCAATCTTGATTCCAACTTGTGCTTCATCCAGCTCAGCGTTTCTCATTATGTACTCTACATATAAGTTAAATAAGCAGGGTGACAATATACAGCCTTGATGTATTGCTTTCCCTATTTGGGAAACAGTCTGTTGTTCCCTGTCCAGTTCTAACTATTGGTCCCTGACCTGTAAACAGATTTCTCAAGAGGCACATCAGATGCTATGGTACTCCCATCTCTTTAAGAATTTTCCATGGTGGCTGTACTAGTTTGCATTACCACCAACAGTGTAAGAGGATTCACTTTTTTCGGCACCCTCTCCATCGTTTATTGTTTATATACTTTTTGATAGCCATTCTGACTGGCATGAAGTATTACCTCATTGTGGTTTTGATTTGCATTTCTCTGATAGTGAGGGATATTGAGCATCTTTTCACGTGTTAGTTAGCCATCTGTATGTCTTTGGAGAAGTGTCTGTTTAGATCTTAATTATTTTTTTTTTAATTTTTGAAAATATAATTTATTACAATAACACAACTGCAATACTTAAAAGGATGAACAAGAAAAACTAGCAAACANCTCCAGATTATTTATCTGTGATTCCATTTTGAGTTCAAGATTTTGGATCATTTTCACTAACAATATTCTGAATTCTTTCTCAGGTAGATTCCCTATCTCTTCCTCTTTTGTTTGGTTTGGTGGGCACTTCTCCTGTTCCTTTACCTCCTGGGTATTCCTCTGTCTCTTCATCTTGGTTATATTGCTGCATTTGTTGTGTCCTTTCTATATTCTAGGAATTTGCGGAGTTCTCTTTATTACGGAATTTCCTCCCTATAGGCGGGGTTGTTTCAGTGGCTTGTCAAGTTTTCTTGGTTAGGGAGGCTTGTTTTGGAGTTCTGGAAATTTCTTTTCTAATATTTTTAGGTCTTAATTCTTATAGAAACACAACAGACCCTGAGCAGCCAAAGCAGTCTTGAGAAAGAAGAATGAAGCTGAAGGAATCGAGTATGGTACTGGCACAAAACCAGAAATATCGACCAATGGAACAAGATAGAAAGTCCAGAAATAAACCCATGCACCTATGGATACCTTATTTTTGACAAAGGAGGGAAGAATATATAATGGGGCAAAGATAGCCTCTTCAAAAAATGGTGCTTGGAAAGCCAGACAGCTACATGTAAAAGAATGTAATTAGAACACTTCCTAACACCATATCCAAAGATAATCTCAAAATGGATTAAAGACCTGAATATAAGACAAGAAACTATAAAACTCTTAGAGGAAAACATAGGCAGAACACTTACTTAATGACATAACTCAAAGCAAGGTCCTCTATGACCCACCTTCTAGAGTAACAAAAATAAAAACAAATGTAAACAAGTGGGACCTGATTAAACTTAAAAGCTTTTGCACAGCAAAGGAAACCAAGGTGAGAAGACAACCCTCAGAATGAGAGAAAATAGTAGCAAATGAAACAACTGACAAAGGATTAATTTCGAGAATATAAAAGAAGCTCATACAAAACTCAATACTGGAAAAACAAACAACCCAAACAAAATGCGCCCAATTTTTTGATTGGGTCATTTATTTTTCTGATATTGTTCTGCATGAGCTGCTTGTATATTTTTGAGATTAATTATTTGTCACTTGCTTCATTTGCTATTATTTTCTCCCATTCTGAAGGCTGTCTTTTCATCTTGCTTATAGTTTCCTTCGTTGTGCAAAAGCTTTTAAGTTTAATTAGGTCCCATTTGCTTCTTTTTGTTTTTATTTTTGTTACTCTAGAAGGTGGGTCATAGAGGACCTTGCTTTGAGTTATGNGCTATTATTTTCTCCCATTCTGAAGGCTGTCTTTTCATCTTGCTTATAGTTTCCTTCGTTGTGCAAAAGCTTTTAAGTTTAATTAGGTCCCATTTGCTTCTTTTTGTTTTTATTTTTGTTACTCTAGAAGGTGGGTCATAGAGGACCTTGCTTTGAGTTATGTCATTAAGTGTTCTGCCTATGTTTTCCTTTAGGAGCTTTATAGTTTCTGGTCTTACATTTAGATCTTTAATCCATTTTGAGTTTATTTCTGTGTACGGTGTTAGGAAGCAATAGTTAGAACTGCAGACTGGTTCCAAATAAGAAAAAGAGTACGTCAAGGCTGTATATTGTCACTCTGGTTATTTAACTTATATGCAGAGTACATCATGAGAAACGCTGGGCTGGAAGAAGCACAAGCTGGAATCAAGATTGTTGGGAGAAATATCAATAACCTCAGATATGCAGATGACATCACCCTTAAGGCAGAAAGTAAAGAGGTACGAAAAAACCTCTTGATGAAAGTGAAAAAGAGTGTGAAAAAGTTGGCTTAAAGCTCAACATTGAGAAAATGAAGATCATGGCATCTGGTCCCATCACTTCATGGGAAATAGATGGGGAAACAGTGGAAACAGTGTCAGACTTTATTTTGGGGGGCTCCAAAATCCCTGCAGATGGTGACTGCAGCCATGAAATTAAAAGATGTTTACTCCTTGGAAGAAAAGTTATGACCAACCTAGATAGCATATTCAAAAGCAGACACATTACTTTGCCAACAAAGGTCCATCTAGTCAAGGTTAGTTTTTCCAGCGGTCATGTATGGATGTGACAGTTGGATTGTGAAGAAAGCTGAGCACTGAAGAATTGATGATTTTGAATGGTGGTGTTGGAGAAGACTCTTGAAAGTCCCTTGGACTGCAAAGAGATCCAACCTGTCCATTCTGAAGGAGATCAGCCCTGGGATTTCTTTGAAGGGAATGATACTGAAGCTGAAACTCCAGTTCTTTGGCCACCTCATGCGAAGTGTTGACTCAGTGGAAAAGACTCATGCTGGGAGGGATTGGGGGCAGGAAGAGAAGGGAATGGCAGAAGATGAGATGGCTGGACGGCATCACTGACTTGATGAATGTGTCTGAGTGAACTCCGGGAGTTGATGATGGATACGGAGTCCTGGCATGCTATGATTCATGGGGTCGCAAAGAGTCGGACACGACTGAGTGACTGAACTGATCTGAACTGATGATGTTAGAAATTGTTATAGTTTCATCCTTTTACAGGTAATTGGCGAGTTTTCCCAGCACCACTTGTTAGAGATTGTCTTTACTCCATTGTATATTCTTACCATCACAATATTTTAAAATAATTTTCCTCCAATTAAAATGAATAAATTTAAAAAATAGAGTGTAAGTTGCTGAATAGTAGAATGTAGTTATATTAAATAAAATTGTAAACAATATTAAAATAGCAATGTTCATATGATAAGTAAACAAATACTGATGCATGGAATATAAAATATATATATTAAAATATTTATTTTCTGTTTCTAGAAACAATAAAAATAATCACAATGTAAAGTATATACTGTGACTTATATGAGATTTTAAAGGGAGGTGCTTTGGGTTCTTCTTGTGTGATCAAATTCCACCAGTCTATTTTATAGAAATTGCAAGACTAATTAGACTCATTGTAATTTTTAATTTTGAAATGATTGCTTATGTCTGCCTTCAACACTATGGATACATTAAAATAGACTTTTCCACATTCTGCTTTATTACAAGGTGTGTTCTGATACTGTACTTTATGTTAGTCTTCTTTGTTAAGTAAAATAAATTTAGCACATTTTCTATATGTTCTAAGATGTTTTGTCTTCTCTTTTCAAAGAATTAAATGTTATTGAGAACTAAAAGTGCACTTTTTGCCAGAAACTATAAGAAAAGCATGGAAATAATTCATATAGAAACATAGAGAACAGATAAAAACATCTTGCAAAGTTTTCACATGCATTTGTTGTGCTGTGCTCAGTCACTCAGTCATGTCCAACACTTTGTGACCCCATGGACTGCAGCCTGCCAGGCTCCTCTGTCCTAGAATGGGTTGCTTTGCCCTCCTCAGGGGATCTTCCCAATCCAGGGATCAAACACAAGTCTTCTCTGCAATCGCAGGCAGATTCTTTGCCATTTGATTCACCAGGGAAGCCCATGGTAAATATTTTATGGGCAAAGATAAAAAACAGGATTCTGTGGCAGGTGTATTCACAAATTTTTCAATTTCTCTTAATTGTTTTAATATAATTTATTGTGACATGCTCTAATTAATATTAAAATAAATTTCACTCACAATGTTTTTTAAAATTATATTTGTTAGAGAGACTGAATTTACATCATCCAATAAACCCATTATTCATAAGACAAAAACTTTGAAACAGAGGAATGAAGTTAGAGAAAGTTATTTAATTCATAAACAAGATTGATTAGATTATTCAAATTCTACTATTGTTTATCAATACATTAAATAATGAAGATCTATCCATCAGGAAACTGGTAATGTGCATATGTATGCAAGCTTTGCTTCTATAAGTTAATGCAAGATCCATTTCAATTCTGCTAGCCAGGTGAGTAGAAGTGGTATAGCTAGATTTTGAATCAAGCATTAAGTATTTTGTTGTTATTGTTGTTGTTTTATACTATAAAGAATAGGAATTTAGACAACGAGGAAAAATAATTAAATTTAGATTAGCTAAGAATGGTTTCTTCACGTTTTGTAACTAAAGGAAGGGTGAAATATGATTACATAAGGAGAACATTTTAGATTTGAGTTCTTTGAGCTTTTTCTTGGGCAAGTCATCCAGTTCCATGTCAAACGTAAAGGGTGCTTCAGTGATGGGCTCTACTCAGGTCCTAGTACTGCTCCAGGTACAGGTGGGCCAGAGCCTGCTCCACTTCAATCTTCTTGTGAGGGTTGAATGTCAACATTTTGTCCAGTAAATCTAGAGCTTTGGAGTCAGCATTTGGGAACAGCATGTTCCATGGCTCCTTATTTTTATGTGGAAGAGAGAGCAGATAGTCTCTAGCTTTTAAATTTTTTATACAATTCAGATCTTTCTGAGATGAGAATCCAAGAATACTCAGAACATGCATCAGTTGGTCGAGGCAATGATTCCTGGGGAAGATGGGCCTGTTGGAGAGTACCTCTGCCAGGATGCAGCCCACAGACCAGATGTCGATGGACTTGGTGTAGCCTTGAAATTCAACATGATTTCTGGAGCCTGGTACCAACGAGTGGTCATATTCTCTGTCAGGAACCCTATGTAGTCAGTTCAGTTCAGTCACTCAGCAGTGTCTGACTCTTTACAAACTCGTGAACTACAGCATGCCAGATTTTCCTGCCCATCACCAACTCCTGGAGCCTGCTCAAACACATGTCCATTGAGTCGGTGATGCCATCCAATCATATCATCCTCTGTCATCCCCTTCTCCTCTTGCCTTCAATCTTGCCCAGCATCTGGGTCTTTTCCAGTGAGTCAGTTCTTCAAATAAGGTGGCCAAAGGTTTTGGAGTTCCAGCTTCAACATCAGTCCTTCCAATGAATATTCAGNCCATCACCAACTCCTGGAGCCTGCTCAAACTCATGTCCATTGAGTCGGTGATGCCATCCAATCATATCATCCTCTGTCATCCCCTTCTCCTCTTGCCTTCAATCTTGCCCAGCATCTGGGTCTTTTCCAGTGAGTCAGTTCTTCACATAAGGTGGCCAAAGGTTTTGGAGTTCCAGCTTCAACATCAGTCCTTCCAATGAATATTCAGGACTGATTTTTTAATTTTTTATTATTTTTTATTATTTTTTTTATTATTTTCCGTCTCAGATGTACATGAGTTCCCAATCTTGAACCCCCCTCCCTCACCTCTCACCCCATATCAACTCTCTGGATCATCCCCGTGCACCAGTCCCAAGCATCCTGTATCCTGTATCAAACATAGACTGATGATTCATTTCTTACATGATAGTATACATGTTTCAGTGCCATTCTCCCAAATCTTCCCGCCCTCTCCCTCAAAGTCCAAAAGTCCATTCTATATATCTGTGTCTCTTTTGCTGTCTCACATACAGGGTTATCATTACCATGTTTCTAAATTCCATATATATGAGTTAGTATACTGTATTGGTGCTTTTCTTTCTGGCTTACTTCACTCTGTATAATTGGCTCCAGTTTCATCCATCTCATTAGAACTGATTCAAATGTATTCTTTTTAATGACTGAATAATACTCCATTATGTATATGTACCACAGCTTTCTTATCCATTTATCTTTTGATGGATATCTAGGTTGTTTCCATGTCCTTGCTATTATAAACAGTGCTGCAATGAACATTGGGTACACGTGTCTCTTTCAATTCTGGTTTCCTTGGTATGTATGCCCAGCAGTGGGATTGCTGGGTCATGTGGCAGTTCTATTTGCAATTTTTTGAAGAATCTCCACACTGTTTTCCATAGTGGCTGTACTAGTTTGCATTCCCACCAACAGTGTAAGAGGGTTCCCTTGTCTCCACACCCTCTCCAGCATTTATTGCTTGCAGACTTTTGGATTGCAGCCATTCAGACTGGTGTGAAATGGTATCTCATACTGGTTGGATCTCCTTGCAGTCCAAGGGACACTCAAGAGTCTTCTCCAATACCATAGTTCAAAAGCATCAATTTTAGATTTAGGGTTGGCACAATCAAAGAAATGTATTTTATCAAAATGAAATTTGTAGATCACTAAATATCATGCACACATGTCATGATGTCATGATATGTGGTGTCATGATCATAAACAATCATCCTATATACTCACTATGTTACATGTATATTTAAATTCATATACATATGAATATGTACATTACAAATTTGTTTTGAAGTGATACCTTACAAGTGAAAAGCTTATTGTGTATGACACTAAAGTATGTAATTGAAGTTTTTTTCATAAAATCTTTAAAAATATATCTTTATATCTTCCCTTTAAAAAATGATCCAAAGATTACATAGCTGTGGATACCAGTATCCTAGTATAGATAAGGAGTAGGAGTATCAAGAATAGATGAGGTATTGTATTAAGGAATGGGAACAAAGACATTTTGATGATAGAGCATATATTATCAGTGAACTTTAAAGGCAACTGAGGGGTTCAGACATGAAATTATAGGTAACAAGAGATTAATATAGATTCCTGATTATAGCTGGGGAATGAAGAAAATATACATGTAAGAATATGATTAGAAGTGGTGTTTGATGGAAGATCTGGTGAGTGAAATGTCAGGAGCCAGGAGTACCTAAGAAGAATTATTTCAGTAAAACCAAAACATCACTCGTATTTGGCTGTTGTGACTTTACAGCAAACTAGGAGAGCTGCACAGAAGTGTGTTGTATGTAGCTAGAAAAATGGAATTAGACATTCAGCAACTTTCATGGTGAAAATATGAAATGAAGTTCTAATACTTCATTAAAATTAAATACTTCAGTAAAATGAAGTTCTAATACTGTCTCCCATCTCAATGCTAAAATAAATAAAAAAATAAAATCAAAGAGTGAGAACTGGATATATCTGTGATTAGGTTAAAACAAAATTATTGCAGCATGATATTGCTAGTATGTATCAGAGTCTCATGTAGTCATCTCCAGGTGCAGTTATTAAAAGAAAGAGATTCACTTAAAAGAATTTTAGTAAATTTTTGATTTTACTTTTTGCCAATATGACATATCTCTTAGTCTCTTTCAGTTACGTACTAAATAATTTAGAAGCATATACATATACACAATTTTTCACTACCCTTTACAAAACACTTGTTTACTTTGGATGAAGGTTTATGCTTGATAAAGCATTAAGCATGATGCCCAGTGCTGTAGAACTTGATTAAGAACAGGTCCATGATTTTATTCAGTTCAAAAGCAAAACCAATTAAAGATCACATTAATATTCATGTAAGTCAATATAATTTAATAGATGAATAGGGTTTTAAATTCAGACAAATACTATTTCAATGTGTGTTGTTCCTCTTGTTAGTGTTCACTTACTGGGTATAACTAAAACCAACTATTACATGATAATAGGTTTATATTTTACATATTTTTGAAATATTAGTTCTTATTGTCAATAATATTTTTAAAATAACAGTAAATAGAGTCAACCTGAAACATGAAGTGTATGTGAAATAAGTTAATACTCAAAAATTAGAATTTTATTCTATTTATTCAAAAAACATCAAGACAGAGAATATAAACTTTGTCAAAGATTAGTCAGAGTTAAGAGAAAAAAGAAAGCACAGGCAGCCGAGAGGAGCCACTCCACGTCCAAGATCAGAGGTGGCGACCGGGGTGAGCCACCCTGTGTCCGAGGTGAGAGGTGGCAACTGGGGGGAGCCACCCCACATCCGAAGCCAGGTGACAGCTTGGGGGAGCCACCCCGCGTCTGAGACCAGGGGCAACGGCCAGGAGGAGCCACCCCACACCTGAGCCCAGGGACAGTAGCTGCAAGGAGTCACCCTATGCCCAATGCCAGAGGTGGCGCCTGAGGCCAGAGGTGGCGCCCGAGGCCAGGACAGTGGAGGGAGGAACCCAACGTCCAAGAAGCTGTGGCTGCATGGATGAAGGAGGGCCAACAGGAGCTATCCCACGTTGAAAGTCAGGAAAGGCTGTGGTGTGGAGATACCCTGCATCCAAGGTAAGGACCAGTGGCTGCACTTTGCTGGAGCAGCCATGAAGAGATACGCCATGTTCAAGGAAAGAGAAACCCAAGTAAGATGGTAGGTGTTGCAAGAAGGCATCAAAGGGCAGACACNGGGTGATTGCAATCATGAAATTAAAAGACGCTTACTCCTTGGAAAGAAAGTTATGACAAACCTAGATAGCATATTCAAAATCAGAGACATTTCGTCACAAACAGAGTCCACCTAGTCAAGCCTGTGGTTTTTCCAGTGTTCTTGTATGGATATGAGTTGGGCTGTGAAGAAAGCTGAGCACCGAAGAATTGATGCCTTTGAACTGTGGTGTTGGAAAAGACTTTTGAGAGTCCCTTGGACTGCAAGGAGATACAATCAGTTGATCCTAAGTGCTAAGTGATCAATCCTGGGTGCTCATTGGAAGGACTGATGCTGAACCTGAAAGTCCAATCCTTTGGCCACCTCATGCGAAGAGTTGACTCATTGGAAAAGACTCTGATGCTGGGAGGATTTGGGGGCAGGAGGAGAAGGGGACAACAAAGGATGAGATGGCTGGAAGGCATCACCAACTCCATGGACATGAATCTGGGTAAACTCCAGGAGTTGGTGATGGACAAGGAGACCTGACATGCTGCGGTTCACAGGGTCACATAAGAATCAGACATGACTGAGTGACTGAACTGAACTGAACTGAACTGAAGGAATATAGACAAAATAGTTTGTCCTTTCCTCCTTTTTGAGAATTCCAGACCCCTATCTTTTCTTTGAGAGCCACAGACCCTTATCTCCCTCTTGGAGGACCCTGGACTTCTCATCAATCTGCCTAGGAATTGACTCTCTCAGTGGTTTGTTGTCATTGCACTTGAAAAGAGAAGATAACACTTTAAAATGATGATTTTTTTTTTCATATGGGATCAGAGCATGAGGAACACACTTATCATACTTTTTCACCTTTCCAATTTGCTTCAAATGGTGAACAACCACACAATGATTGACATTGAGTTATTTGACAAATTCTCATGTAGTTGTAACAGGATCAAATTTAATGATCCTCTCAATTGTTCATTGTCAACTTCTAATGGCTGGCCACTATGCTCCTCATTTTCAGCACTCTCTTCACCTTCTCAAAACCTCTTGAACGAACACTACACTGTACATTCATTACCAGATCCCTGTTTAAGTGTGTTTCTGATTTGCTGGCTGCCTCCACTGTTTTACAATCCATTTTGAACTCAAAAAAGAAAATTGCTTAAATTTGCTTTTTGTCAAATATCATTTCCGTAGTCTAAAGTAAATATAAAAAAACCCAATGTCACTAGAAAAAAAAAAAAAACTAAAGCAAGAAGTGTGCATTAAAATGACGCATAACATAATGCTATTTTTAAAGAATGTATTCCAATATCAAACAGCAAAGTTAAACAATGCAAAACTGCAATTAATTTCCATCCACTTGATATAAGGGTAAAATTATGAATCTGAATATCATACATGGCAGCAATTCTATATTCAGGTATTAGCAAAAATTGGCTTATATTTTTAAGATAAGTCATGATAACACTGTGAGGACAAAATGTGGACATAATATGGGTTATCATCAATAAGTGATAGGCACACTGTGTATCTGTATATGATAGATATCAGGTAGCAGATAGAAGGACTTAGAGCAATACAGAGTATCTTTCAATTCAGTTTATTCACTCAGTCGTGTCCAACTCTTTGCGGCCCCATGAATCGCAGCATGCCAGGCCTCCCTGTCAATCACCAACTCTNATATGGGTTATCATCAATAAGTGATAGGCACACTGTGTATCTGTATATGATAGATATCAGGTAGCAGATAGAAGGACTTAGAGCAATACAGAGTATCTTTCAATTCAGTTTATTCACTCAGTCGTGTCCAACTCTTTGCGGCCCCATGAATCGCAGCATGCCAGGCCTCCCTGTCAATCACCAACTCTGGGAGTTTACCCAAACTCATGTCCATCGAATCAGTGATGCCTTCCAGCCATCTCATCTTCTGTCGTCCCCTTCTCCTCTTGCCCCCAATCCCTCCCAGCATCAGGGTCATTTCCAGTGAGTCAACTCCTTGCATGAGGTGGCCAAAGTACTGGAGTTTCAGCTTCAGCATCAGTCCTTTCCAGTGAATACCCAGGACTGATCTTCTTTAGGATGGACTGGTTGAATCTCCTTGCAGTCCAAGGGACTCTCAAGAGTCTTCTCCAACACCACCATTTAAAATCATCAGTTCTTCGGTGCTCAGCTTTCTTTATAGTCCAACTCTCACATCCACACATGACCACTGGGAAAACTGTAGCCTGGACTAGACGGACTTTTGTTGGCAAAGTCATGTCTCTGCTTTTGAATACGCTATCTAGGTTGGTCATAACTTTCCTTCCAAGAAGTAAGCATCTTCTAATTTCATGGCTGCAATCACCATCTGCAGTGACTTTTGGAGCCCCCCAAAATAAAGTCTGCCACTGTTTCCACTGTTTCCCCATCTATTTCCCATGAAGTGATGGGATCAGATGCCATGATCTTACTTTTCTTAATATTGAGCTTTAAGCCAAGCTTTTACTGATCTCAAAAATAAAAAGTTTGAAGCATAATTTATAACGAAATACAACTTATGCAAATTAAAAATCATATGCAAATGGAACAATGTCTTAAGGATATCTATATACACTTTAATTGATACATATGTGAAGATCTTGATCTGTGATAGATATATAGATATTATGTATTTTTATATGCATTATATACTTGATATTATATAGCTTTGTAAGCTTGGTTACAATAAAGTTATGTATGTACTCTATTTGTACAGTGAAATTGGAATTGATTAATCTTTGACAGTTTGACATTTGATACATATATATCAATCTAATTCGTGATTGAACAAACACATCCCTGAATTAAGGACTTCCTCTGCCTTTCAAATATGATAATTGATTTAGTATTTATCAGTAAACTAACATAAAAATTGTACTCATACATTAATTTGCATTCCACTTGAGTCAGAAAAACTTAAATATTTATTCAAATTATTCCAGGTCCTTATCTCAGATATGTTGTATCACAATCTCTAAAATGGAACCTAGGAATTTTTATGGTTTTAAAGCATTGCATAACTGATAAGAAGTCAAATTTGTACAACAGGTGTTTATAAGTGCTATGGTAAAATTTCCAACCTGTGGCAAAAAAGATAGAAATAATATTTATAGTATGAAATTATTATGTAATTTGTTTTTATTATAACTGTTAATTTGTACTGGGATTAAATATATCTTGAATAAAAATATTTTGAGTTAGTAATATTTGAACATGTATTTAATATCTATATATTATTACATTTTAATTTAATTATGTAGCTATTTTTGCTACTTAATCATAAAGCATTTTATTTTATGGAGAATTATGTTTAAGGGAAAGATACATTGTCAATTTTCCTAAATGAAGTTGAAATAGCCTCGGGGGGGGGAATATTTCTCCTGAATTTAGGTACTCTAACTTTTTGTATCAAATTTTCAAGAATGAATAATTGTCAGTTATTTTTCTCCTAGTCTTCAATCAGCTCTATGCTTCAAACACATACACACACACACACATATTTTCTGTTTCAGAAGACAGGAAAGTTCAAGGTCAAGTGTTAATTTTGTCTCCAGAAAATGTGCACATATGTTTAGAAATCTGATCTAACATGGTTGCTAATTAGAAAATATGTTGGAAATATATAAAAATTTATATAACGAAAAAGATAAAGTTGTAAGTCAAAACTTGAGAAAATTTTCTTGAATAAATGATTAAACATATAATTAAGTGATTAAATCAAGATTAAAAATGATTAAGGATATGTCATTTTGACTTGGTAATAATAGAAAAGTTTGATGAGAAACAGCTATATTAAAAATGTAAAGAGAAACTAGCAAAAGAAGGTGATATGTGATTTATGTGGATTTTAAAATTAAAATATGAAAAATTGCAAAAAAAAGAAGAAATATAATTTTGCTTTAAAAATTCAAAGAATTAAGCAAACATCTTAATGCTGCTGCCCTACTAAATGAATATATTATCTTGGGAAGAGCCTTAAAATTTTTCCTTGGGCAAAAAAGTAGAGAAAGTATAAGTTGTTTTGATCATTCATTTCTTCTACTACTATATGCAGAGTATTTATAGTTTCTATCACTGATCAAGAACTACAAAGAAGGAGAGATAAGAATCCTGTCATAAAAGGGGCTCAGGACCAATGTGGAAGATGTACTGATAACAAAATTATTTGTGATAATGATTGTACTAATTAATACTAGCAATAAAATCAATAATTACACATTGAGTAATGAGTAGTTACAGAGGTATAAACATATGGGAAATACACATACCAAATAGCACTTGACTCTGGGTTGTGGATGATTTTAGGGAAAGATTTCTAGACAACATAATATTTGATTCATGCTACAGATAGCATATTAAAAAGCTGAGACATTACTTTGCCAACAAAGAACCGTCTAGTCAAGACTGGTTTTTCCACTAGTCATGTATGGATGTGAGAGTTGGACTGTGAAGAAAGCTGAGCACTGAAGAATTGATGCTGTTGAACTGTGGTGTTGGAAAAGACTCTTGAGAGTCCCTTGGACTGCAAGGAGATCCAACCAGTCCATCGTAAAGGAGATCAGTCCTGGATGTTTTTTGGAAGGAATGATGCTAAAGCTGAAAACTCCAGTACTTTGGCCACCTCATGCGAAGAGTTGACTCATTGGAAAAGACTCTGATGCTGGGAGGGATTGGGAGCAGGATGAGAAGGGGATGACAGAGGATGAGATAGCTGGATGGCATCACTGATTCGATGGACGTGAGTCTGAGTGAACTTCAAGAGTTAGTGAAGGACAGGGAGGCCTGGCGTGCTGTGATTCATGGGGTCGAGAAGAGTTGGACACAACTGAGCCTCTGAACTGAACTGAACTGACAGTCTGTGGGGTCTCAAAAAGTCAGACACAACTGAGCACACACATGTTGAAACTAAATAGAATTTTGTCACAAGGCCAGAGAATTTAGCACATTTAAGATGAAAAGAGAGCTTTCCTGGTGGCTCAGTTGGCAAAGAATCTGCCTTCATCTGCTGAAAAACTGGATTTCATCCCTCTGTCAGAAAGATCCCGGGGAGAAGGGAATTCCATATCAGAGAAGACTGGCAGGATATATAGTTCATGGGTTTGCAAAGAGTTGGACATGACTGAGTATCTCTCTCACACACACACACACATACACACACACAAGATAAAAATAACATATATGAACAAAAATAAGTGAGAAAAGCCATGGGAAATCTGAGGAACTGCATGAAGTCCATTACTGCCATACAAGCAAAGTATCCATGTCCATGAAGCATGTCTTATTTTCTATCCATAGCACTTAGCATTGTTGTTAAAATATGTCCTTGGTAATGGGAAAATAAGTTGAAGCATAGCCAAGTTGATTACAGTGTTGCAGATAAACTGAAAAAGAAGAAACTATGAGGATGAAAAAGCTAAAATTCTGCTTTGTTACAAATTAACTCTACAAAAGTAATGGAAAAGCAATAAGCACTCCCCTAAAGAAAAAAAATCAATAAATCCCATATATTGATAGCATTAGAAACACAGATGTAGAACTGTTTAGAATAAGCACAGGTTTCTGAACCATGGCCTCATTTTCCCTTGAGCCCAACATGTGCACTTCTTTACCACTTTTTTTTTTTTTTTTTTGTCCACAAAGGAAGTCTTCTTTACAGCCACTTCTTTGTGTTTATATATATTTTTCACACTAACTCCTGTTTTTGAGATAATCTCAAAAAATCTGTTTCTTTCACACTAACTCCTGTTTTTGAGATAATCTCAAAAAATCTGTTTCTTATTGTCATAAAAATCTATCTAAGAAAGGAGGTATGGATGAATGAAGGCTTTCAAACCAAACAAACATGAAATTGTATGTCAACTCTTGAAAATACTGATTTCTGGCTTGGGCAAATAATCTTTCAGAGGTTTAGTTTTGCACTATATAAAATGGAGATATTAATAAGCATGTTATGTATTTAATATTATCAGTGTTTACATTATGCTTGATAACTGGCATACAATAAGATAGTAATAAATGTTATTCAGTATTGTCCAATTAACAATAATTGTTATTGAAGGAATAAGTGAGCTGGGGTAGAGAAATGTTTATATTCCAGACCCAGAGCAAAATCACCAATCTAATTTTTTTAATCCAAAGTATTTGCCAGTGTCTTAGTAGAAATTTAGATGGCATGTTTATCAAATTTGCTAATCATATAAAGCTAGTCACACACATTAACACTGGGGAACAATCAAATTTTCAGAAACATTATGAAGCAAACAAACAGCGAGAAATTAGAGTCATGTGTTTGGAATTTTTTCCTTAAAGTGAAGGAAAATTTTAAGTACATATAAAAATTTTAAAATTCTTTAAACAAGGTATTTTCTAGAAAACTATCTTACAAAAATAACAAGGGATGCAATAATATATGTACATAAATGCTTTCTGTAGTGTTCTTTACAGTCATGAAAAACTAGAGACCTCTTAAAAGCTCATTAACTGCTGCTGCTGCTGCTACTAAATTGCTTCAGTTGTGTCCGACTCTGTGAGACCCCATAGATGGCAGCCCACCAGGCTCCTCTGTCACTGGGATTTTCCAGGCATGAATACTGGAGTGGATTACCATTTCCTTCTCTGGCTCATTAACTAGGAAAGTCTTAAACTCATTATGGTACACTTATATTTTATAGTGGCTAACAGCTATTAAAAGGATGAGAATGTATTAAAGAGCAAATTTTCTGGAGCCCGATTACCTGGTATAGAATCTCAGGTAGTGATGATGTGCCAATTAAGCTCTCTATGTGTCTGTTATATCATTTGTAAAGTGGGAATAACAGATATACCTCATAAGATTATTGTGACATTTATATGAGTTAATATAAAAAAAATTAGTACATATTCCACATTTACTAGAATATAATAAATGATATATAACCATTTTCACCATTTCCATACTAAATAGAAACTGTCCACAATATACAAATTAAAAAAGTGTTGTGCAGAAAGATCTATAGTCTGACTTCTTTTCTGTTAAAAATAAAAATGAAGTGATTTTTCTTATATGTAGAAATAATAATATAGGTTTAGGACAGGAAATGGAGGTTGAAGTGTAAATAAATAGAAACAAATGTAAAATTACAATTAGAGAAATAGGAGGAGAAGCTGGCAGAAATGGAGGAAGAAGAGGAGGATGGCAAGTGGTGGGAGAAGGGAGGAGTAGAAGAGAAAAGAGGGCCAGGGAGATCAGTGACCAGAAGTTATTATAGCTTCCATGAAAATATTTCTTTCTAAAATCTGTCTACATATTGGAATTCTCTGGAATGCTTTCAAACTAGAGTAGCAATATGCACAATGTAAAGGTGATTTATTTTTGCACTTTTTGGATAAAAGATAAAGGTGAAAAGGTGTACTTCCCACTTAAACAAATGGGAAACACAGGAAAACAAAAGTGTTACATGAGTGCTCCGGTTTTCGTAGGGAAACCAATAAGCAGAGATTTCTTATTACATTTTTTAAAAAGAAATACCTGAACATTTTTTCTACTGAGAACATAGGATAGCTAGGAACATGCGATGACATTACTCATAGACATTATTTTAAAGAAATCTTTGTGAAAAATCGTTTTTATTTTTATTTTTAATTTTCCCTTTTCCTTTTCTTATTAGCACATATTCTAAAGTTAAAATAAGCTTTCAAAATATTAATTTTCTCACAGAACCATTAAAGTTATCTAGTTCATTTATCAGAGAAAGCAATGGCAATCCACTCCAGTACTCTTGCTTGGGAAATCCCATGGAGGGAGAAGCCTGGTGGGCTACAGTCTATGGGGTCGTGGAATAAGATTGAGCAACTTCACTTTCACTTTTCACTTTCATGCATCAGAGAAGGAAATGGCAACCTACTCCAGTGTTCTTGCCTGGAGAATCACAAGGATGGGAGCCTGGTGGGCTGCCATCTATGGGGTTGCACAGAGTTGGACACGATTGATGTGACTTAGCAGCAGCAGCAGCAGTCATTTTATAATAAAGTGAAACTTAGTTAACGTATTCCGGTTCTTTCTACTAATATGTTCCTTTGTGTAGGCGATCTTCAGACTTAATGGGAAGGTGGCTATGTCACAGTGCTGAAGAAAAACAGCTAAATGATCATTACAAGTCACTTAGAGTATCATTAGCAATAATGCCACTCACAGATTAGAGAACTCTGGCAGATACCTGTACCTGATCAAAATCTATTTTGTCATGCTAACACTAGAACAATAAAAAATCTGCTGAAAGTTTGGCCACAGAGAGGACACTCATTTATACTTGATCAATACATATGATTGGATTCAGTGGGGTTTGAGAAGTGGCGTTGACACTCACCGTAATCAGCTATTTGTATACTTACCCAGATGCCTTGTGTACAATTGATGGCATGCATTTCAGCTTTTCAGTTAGGAGAAGTATATATTCTGCAGTGTAAATCAGATGAGTCAAATATGGTATGGCACAAAGGTAAAAATTTGTTTTTTATGTTCTATCTCCATAGGAATTATTGAAATGGAAAAGGCATGTTCTTTTTAGTAAAAAGTAAACTTGATTATACTGTAATTGTGCAGTAGTAATGCATATCAATAATTATGTTCCAACACAAATTAAGCAACAAGGGACCAATGAAAGGATGTTTATGTTATTCTGCTGCTGCTGCTGCTGCTAAGTCGCTTCAGTCGTGCCTGACTTTGTGCGACCCCATAGATGGCAGCCCACCAGGCTCCCTCGTCCCTGGGATTCTTCAGGCAAGAACACTGGAGTGGGTTGCCATTTCCTTCTCCAATGCGTGTAAGTGAAAATTGAAAGTGAAGTCGTTCACTCGTGTCCGACTGTTAGTGACCCCATGGACTGCAGCCCACCAGGCTCCTCTGTCCATGGGATTTTCCAGGCAAGAGAACTGGAGTGGGGTGCCATTGCCTTCTCCGAAGTTGAAGTGTGCTAGTACATAAACAAATGTATCAAATAGAGAAATAAATGTATATTGTATTTTTACTACTTTTCAAACTGTCAGTGGGCAATATTTTTCATCTAACTTCTTGATCTTTGCTATGAATGTTTCCCCATCAAAAGTTATGTTTGGGATTTCCAATATATATTCTGAAAATGAAATCTTGTCTATTCTTCAGTATAAATACTTCTATATTGTTGAAAGTGAGATAAAGTTTTCTCCTAATTTTTTATTTTTTTTTCTTGAGATATAGGTAAAGTATCTGGTATCTTATGAGGAAAATTTACTTCCATAAAGCTAAAAACTCAATAACAGAAGCAAGAACATTTGTTAATACATTCATTTCTCTGTGAAGATATAATTTACATTATAAAAGCCTCATTACTAGAATTTGAACAGGGACAGATCTTTATACTGACTTTAGACCTGGAAATTTAGATAATTTTTTATGTGGGAATATTTCATTTCTGTCTCATACGGTCCATTGTGATTCCAGATAGAGCAAAGGAAAATGCAACTTCTCAGAATGTTGCAATGAAACAGAATCAAACTTATTGAGAGCTCTCAGCTTATTTTCCATTTTTAAATTTTTATTTCATTTTAGCAAGCACTTAAAGTCCTTAGGATAAGCCAAACAGTAGGTTTGGGTCTGGGCAAACAAAACCCAACCATGACTCTATCTTACAACAATTTACAGTGTGGATCCATTGTCCTCCATCATAGGAAATGAAGATTCAACTTCTACATATTTGTTAATTTATGCATTCACTCAACCATTCTTATATTTTATACTTGGAAAATAAAATTTTAATACTTATTTTATTAATTTTTGTGTTGCTCTCTGTCAGGTCCTGTGTAAAGGATTTAATGAATAGATTACTTTTGTAACTTTACTGTCCTATCTCTCTCTATATATATCTATGCTTCAAAAATTTGGATCATACCCAGAAATATATAGTTAATATTAGTGGATAGCAAGGAGAAGTCATACATATTTTACTTAAGAAATTCTATAGAATGAATAGTACAATAGAATTTTCCAAGTCTAGTCACAAGAAATCTATTTCCTGTGTCCTAGACAGGTTTCAAGGAGGAAAAATTGTGTCAATGGCCAAAAAATTTCTGGAAATACACATTATTCCCTCTCTATACACTACTTATGTTTGTATTCATAGGCTGTGGGAATATTGCACTGGAAAAGACTGCTTGAGTTTTTTTTTCCAACTCCACTATAAAACCCATATTTTATGTCAGGCAGATATCAACATTCCCTGTCATGCACAGGGAAAAAAGTTGCAATACACAGAAAAAGAAAAAAAAAAAACACTTAGATAAACACTGATCTACAGGAATAGTTGAGATTATAAACTTGCATTTTTGAAAATGAGAGCAGAAAAAAGAAAACAAGCTATATTAACTACATAAGCCTAATAAAAAGAAATCTGTAAATTCATTGGACAAATGATGAATATTTTCCTGAGTCTTACAGTTTAAAAAGCCTACGAATTTTTTTGAGGGTTAAAAACAAGCAAATAAGCNTTGCATTTTTGAAAATGAGAGCAGAAAAAAGAAAACAAGCTATATTAACTACATAAGCCTAATAAAAAGAAATCTGTAAATTCATTGGACAAATGATGAATATTTTCCTGAGTCTTACAGTTTAAAAAGCCTACGAATTTTTTTGAGGGTTAAAAACAAGCAAATAAGCCAGCCAACAAACAAAATTTATCACTGTTTACCGTGGTTCATTTAACTATGCTCTGTTAAAAAATTTACACTGTTTTTCCATATCAAGGATGTTGTTTTGTAGCAGTGAGTTTTTAATCACTAGAAGTAATAATGGAAAGCATGCAGCTGGTCAATTAGCAAACTATCAACAACTACCAAAACAAAGTAAGTAGCTCCTACTTCCAACAGACCAATAAATATGTCTTTGTTTGAAAGAAACTGAACCTTTCTGTGTTACTTTATCTTTATTATTATACCTACGATTGTCAATCTCTTAGATGGTGCCCAGCAAGTGCTATATGTCCACCTATTATTTTAACATTGTATCATATAGTAAGCAAGGTTCGAGCATAGAATGACTGAAGAGTCTTGTAAAATAAAGACAGTGAACTCATTATCACCATTTCTATAGGTTAGGTTTAATAATTTATCAGGCCTAAAATGATTTTGCCTCACTTAGGAAAAAAAAATCAACTTAATTCAAAGTCTTTATGCTCAAGGACTCCCAGAGCTTAGTAGGATTAGTATTATTCTTTAATCCTTGAAGAACAAGTTTATTTCTCATTACTTTTTTTTTTCTAAAGAGGCCTAATAGCAACACTTTTATTTCTAAATTTTTGTAGATTATTGTATTCTATTTCTCCATCACACTCTTTCTTGTAGGGTAAAATGTATGATTTTACAGTTTTTCGCTCCTGTGCAATCATTTGCCTCTAATCAACACTAAAACAAATGGGAAGCAATGCCTAAAAAATTATTCTTCAGTGTTTCAAACATCCTTGCTTTAAAATTTAAGAGAGGACTATAATGAGGTTCTTACTATCATGAAAGATAGGTGAATCTGTAATTTCATGACACAGTTTAGAATTATTTTCTATTTTGGTGAACTGAAAAAAGGGTTTCTCATATTTTGAAACCAAGAAACTGGCCTCTTAACAAAATGTTATGAGCAAATTTAGCTCAACTAGCTGAAAAGAAAAAGGTGGAAGTAAGTTATGCTGATAGACAAAATGGAATAGAGTCCTTCTTTCTATTGCATAAGGAAACATTCTTATTTTTATTTATTACCTGTATTTTCTCTCACAATACTCAGAGAAACCAAAATAATCAATGTTAGAGATTTCCAGTAAAAAATTGATTTCTGAAAGATGAAAGGAGTTCAGAAGTAAAAGTGGTGGAATTTTGTATTAGGTTTGGGATTGGAGGAAATTGTACTCATTAGCTAGTTATCAGATTGATTCTCCCACATTATTAAAAAATTTGCATAATATCTTACGAAAATTCTATTGCATATCTGCTTTAGTCTATACAGGCTGCTATGGTGAACTAACATAGGCTGAAGTGTTTAAAAACAACAGAAATTTATTTCTCACAGTTATGGAGACTGGAAGTTCAAGATCAGAGTGCCAGTGTGGTGAGGCTCTGGTGGTAACCATTTTCTTGGCTGCAGACTGACAACTTTTCACCCTGTCTTCACGTGGGAGAAGGGTTAGAAAGCCTTCTGAGGTCTCTTTAATAAAGATACTTGTTCCGTTCATGAGGGCTCAACCTGATACAAAGAGCTAACTCATTTGAAAAGACTCTAATGCTGGGAAAGATTGAAGACAGGAGACGGGGACACCAGAAGATGAGATGGTTGGATGACATCACCGACTCAATGGACATGATTTTGGGTAAACTCTGGGAGTTGGTGATGGACATGGAGGCCTAGTGTGCTGCAGTTCATGGGGTTGCAAAGAGTCGGACATGACTGAGCGACTGAACTGAACTGAATAACCCTCATGACATAATCACCTTCAAATCCTCACCTCCAAATGCCATCACTTTGGGGGTTAGGTTTCAACATATGTATTTTGGGGAGATAAAAGTATTCAGTGTATAGCAATGTCTTTCAAGAAATAAATTTCTCATGTAAATAATATAAATGTATAAAAATGTTGTTTTCTCATATTGCCAGTTAACATTGCTCTTTATTTATATCATCAGTTCAGTTCAGTTCAGTTGCTCAGTTGTGTCCAACTCTGCGAACCCATGAATCGCAGCACGCCAGGCCTCCCTGTCCATCACCAACTCCCGGAGTTCACTCAGACTCACGCCCATTGAGTCAGTGATGCCATCCAGCCATCTCATCCTCTGTTGTCCCCTTCTCCTCATGCTCCAATCCCTTCCAGCATCAGTCTTTTCCAATGAGTCAACTCTTCACATGAGGTGGCCAAAGTACTGGAGTTTCAACTTTAGCATCCTTCCTTCCAAAGAAATCCCAGGGCTGATCTCTTTCACAATGGATTGGTTGGATCTCTTTGCAGTCCAAGGGATACTCAAGAGTCTTCTTCAACACCAAAGTTCAAAAGCATCAATTCTTCGGCGCTCAGCTTTCTTCACAGTCCAACTCTCACATCCACACATGACCACTGGAAAAACCACAGCCTTGACTAGAGGGACCTTTGTTGGTAAAGTAATGTCTCTGCTTTTCAATATGCTATCATAACTTTTCTTCCAAGGAGTAAGAGTCTTTCGATTTCATNCAAAGTTCAAAAGCATCAATTCTTCAGCGCTCAGCTTTCTTCACAGTCCAACTCTCACATCCACACATGACCACTGGAAAAACCACAGCCTTGACTAGAGGGACCTTTGTTGGTAAAGTAATGTCTCTGCTTTTCAATATGCTATCATAACTTTTCTTCCAAGGAGTAAGAGTCTTTCGATTTCATGGCTGCCGTCACCATCTGCAGTGACTTAGGAGACCAAAAAGATAAAGTCTGACACTGTTTCTACTGTTTCCCCATCTATTTCNTGACTAGAGGGACCTTTGTTGGTAAAGTAATGTCTCTGCTTTTCAATATGCTATCATAACTTTTCTTCCAAGGAGTAAAAGTCTTTCGATTTCATGGCTGCCGTCACCATCTGCAGTGACTTAGGAGACCAAAAAGATAAAGTCTGACACTGTTTCTACTGTTTCCCTGTCTATTTCCCAGGAAGTGATGGGACCAGTTGCCATGATCTTGGTTTTCTGAATGTTGAGCTTTAAGCCAACTTTTTCACTCTCCACTTTCACTTTCATCAAGAGGCTTTTTAGTTCTTTACTTTCTGCCATAAGGGTGGTGTCATCTGCATATCTGAGGTTACTGATATTTCTCCCGGCAATCTGGATTCCAGCCTGTGCTTCTTCCAGCTCAATGTTTCTCATAATGTATTCTGCATTTAAGTTAAATAAGCGCAGGTCAGGAAGCAATAGTTAGAACTGAACATGGAACAACAGATTGGTTCCAAACAGGAAAAGGAATACGTCAAGGCTGTATATTGTCACCCTGCTTTTTTACATCATAGAAAGTATTTAACATCTGATGTCATTTGTTATATCAACATTTATCAAACTTTCCTGTACTAAGTGATTAAAAACTGCTACATTTGGGTTTCTTCAACCCATTAGCATTCAATATTTACAAATAATAAAATATATTTTCAGTACAAATACATGAACCTGAGAGTTGGGAGAAAGAGCTAAACATAGCTACTAAATAGTAGTATTTTAAAGTACTGGTAATTTATAAGTTGAAAAAGTCTAAGTATTTTGAAATTTACTTTATTAATTCTATAAGAAAACAAAAGCAAAGAATTCACATTAAATATATGGGGAAATATAAATTCAAATTTTATTTATTTTAAAGTAGTTTTTTGCTTCTAGATGTGATATTTAATATTTATGGAAAGCATCAAAATATTTTCAACTTTTTAAATTTTACAATTTATAATGTTCCATTTGCCAAGATATACATACCTAAATTTTTTTCTAGACACTGAGAATTTGAATAAAAGATCCTTTGTGTGTCATAAAACAATCATATTTGATTTCTTAAAGCATTTGGGATATATCTATTTTCTTATTTTATGATTGTATTCTACAGTTGACTTTTCACTTCCCTTTTCTCTCTGAGTTCTTAAAATGTCAAAGCAAGATCCTATATATCCACAAAGTATTTCTGGACCTGAGAATTCTGCCTTAAATTTCTAGCATTAGAAGGGATTAAAATCAAGTAAAATCCCCAAGGACTTTCAGCCAACACATATTTTGATCGAAGACTTTTCTTTCTTTCTTTTTTTTTTTTTTTGGTTTCATAGAAGTGTCTAAGAGATTAATGTTATACTGGCTTAAAGGGGCAATTTTTTCCTCTTCCATTGCCAAAAAGCACTGAATAGTAAAATAATTGTTTGTATCATCTTTAAGTTTGGAAGGTCCTATGGGAAAGTATTTCCTTAACAAATTATTTTGAGAATTAAAAGAAATAAAAAAAAAATGCACTGATCTTTTAGAAGGGGTTCTGGACCACATCTTGATTGCAGAGAGGAAATAACTGTAATGTTGAAAGCAATATTATTTTTTCTACAAAGTATCTAATGATTAATCAACCTTGCTGTTGCTCAGTCACTAAATCATGTCTGACTCTTTGGGGCTCCATGGGCTGAAACACTCCAGGCTTCCTTGTCTTTCACTATCTCCTAGAGTCTGCTCAAACTCGTGTCCATTGTGTTGATAATGCCCTCCAAACATCTCGCCCTCTATTGGCCCCTTCTCTGTCCCACAACCTTTCCCAGCGTTAGGGTCTTTTCCAGTGGGTCAGCTCTTTACATCAAGTGGCCAACCTGTACTTTATTTTGTTAATTAGCATTCTAATTGTATAAACTAGAGTAGTGCACAATATACTAACTCTATTCCCATTCCCTCTGTGACTTTAAGAAAATAAATATATCACATTCTGGTCTTTTAGTCTTTCCATTTGTAAAGAGGGTATTTTAACTTAATTATTATTAATTTTCTCCATTTCTTATACATAATGCTTCTATGGGGTTATATGAATATGAGTTTAGAGAAAATATTTCTTGAGATAGAATAAGACTTTGAATGTTTGCAATTCCCCTGAAAATCTGAAATAAGTGAACATGTATTACATTTTCTTTTTCTGACAGTTAGCATTACTCTAATTAGGGAATACTATCAGGAATTAAAAAGCTATAGTTCACACATTAATTTATATATACCAATGTATGCTCATTTTAAATAATTTCATGGGGTTGCAAACTTTCATTTTCAAACTCACATGTAAATTGGTATATAATTTTCAAAGGGAATACACATAATGTTTAACCAAATTCTAAGATAAAATTAAATTATTGTGTAAAATTATCAAAAGTGAAAATTTGACAGAAAATTTAAAAATTTGAGCATTTATTTCACAAGATTTATGTTATTAAAATTTGTTAGAATTAATAGTTAGAATTTTAATACTGTGAATTCTCATTACTATTTAATTCTTATGATTTTTTGTTCAAATTAATTTTTAAATAGTATGCTTCTACCACCATTGAATTTATTAATCTCTAAGGCTAACTGTACACTGTGTATTTTGGTAAGTTCATAGAATATTATGACAAAACATCTCATTAAAGAAAGATACAAATGCTACTTTCTATGTTTTCTTACCAGTAAAAGTTGCCAAAACAAACAATCTAGAACATAGGGCAATTAGTTAGATAATGCTTGGCAAATTAATGCGAAGCCTTTTATTTATTGATTGACTTTAAATTCACACTTCATTTAGTCAACAAGTGAACTGCATTGTCATCAGCACAACCAATCCACCAGAAATAAGTGTTAAACACCTATTATAATAGGTGTTTTAGATGTTGGTTCTAGGAAGGAGACAAAAATCTCTGGTATTTTAGCATTTATATTCTGTTAGGAGAAGACAGGAGAAGGAAAATGGATGCTCACTCCAGAACTTACTTCATACTTGCCTGGAGAATTCCATGGACAGAGAAGCCTAGCATGGGATCACAAAAAGTTAGACATGGTTGAATGACTAACACACAAACATACGCACACATACACACACACACACACACACACACACACACACACAGGAGAGGACAGATAATAAACAAAACATATATTTTCAGATGATGGTAAGTGCTTTAGAGAAAATTGAGTAAAGGGCCTAGGATATTCCAACTGTTTGTGTCCTTATGAATGGAGGATAATTTGCAGTTTTATCTAGAATGATCACAAAATCCATCTGAGTAGAAACCTGAAGAAGATGATTTTGTTGTTCTTTTTCAATCACTTAGTCATGTCCAGATCCTTGCGACCCCATTACAGCACACCAGGCTTTCCTGTCCTTTACCATATCCCAGAGCTTACTCAAACTCATGTCCGAGTCAGTGATGCTATCCAGTTATCTCATCCTCTGTCACCCCTTTCTCCTCCTGCCTTCAATATTTATCAGCATTAGGGTCTTTCCTAATGAGTAAGTTCTTCTCATGGGGTGGACAAAATATTGGAGTTTCAGCCTCAGCATCAGTCCTTCCAATGAATATTCAGGGCTTATTTCCTTTAGGATTGACTGGCTTGAACTCTTGGCTGTCCACGCCACTTGCAAGAGTCTTCTCTAACACCACAGTTCAAAAGTATCAATTCTTTTGTGTTCAGCCTCCTTTAGGGTCCAATTCTCACATCCATACATGACTATTGGAAAAATCATAGCTTTGACTATGGGCCTTTGTCAGCAAATAATGTCCCTGCTTTTTAATATCCTGTCTAGGTTGGTCATATAGCTTTTCTTTCAAGGGGCAGTGTCTTTTAATTTCATGGCTGCAGTCACCATCTTCTGGGATTTTGGAGCCCAAGAAAAGAAAGTCTGTCACTGTTTCCATTCTTATCTATTTGCCATGAAGCGATGGGAACAGATGCCATGATCTTAGTTTTTTGAATACTGAGTTTTAAGCCAGCTTTTTGACTCTGCTCTTTCACTTTCATCAAGCAGCTCTTCACTTAATGCCCTAAGGGTGGTATCTAAGGCTATTGATATTTCTCCTGTCAATCTTGATTCCAGCTTCTGATTCATCCACCCTGGCATTTTGGATGATGTACTCTGTATATATGTTAAATAAGCAGGATGATAATATACACCCTTGATGTACTCCTTTCCCAATTTGGAACCAGTCTGCTGTTTCATGTCTGGTTCTAACTGTTCATTTTTGACTTGCAGACGGGTTTCTCAGGAGGCAGGTATGGTGGTCTAGTATTCTTATCCCTTTAAGCATTTTCCATAACTTGTGACCCACACAGTCAAAGACTTTAGCATAGTCAGTGAAGCAGAATTAGATGTTTTTCTAGAATTCCCTTGCTTTTTCTATGATGGTGAAACCAAGCCAAAGAAAAGTGCATTCTACACTATGGAAACAGAAAATGCTAAACTGTAAGACTGGAGTTTGTCTGCTCTACTCAAAAAGTAATAGTAGGTGAGTAGTAGAAATCAGATCACTTGGAGACTCCTAGAATATTGTAAATCCTTGTAATTTACTCTGAGTCACATTGAAAGGCTTGAGCAGAGGAGAGCCTTGATCTCAGTTAATTTTGTAAATAGGCCAAGTAGAGCTGTTGAAACAAGAGAGAATTCTGAACACCTTTTGACTTTGAACTTGCTTGATTAGGCATAAAGCAAGCAATAAATTTTTAACCCATATAGCTATAGCTACTGCTAAATCCATCTGTATGATAACATACAGTAGAATTGTTCTTGGTTTGTTTCTTTGTTCTGTATGCAGGACAGAATTCATTCTATAAGCTGTGAATTTATTTGTGTAGTATCATATCCCCAAAATATTTATGCACACCTAAATTGTTACCAGAAGTTCAATAAACTTATTTTACTTAAATATTTCTTACACTTAAGCTTTGTTTTCATCTTAAGCTTTGTTTTCATCTTTTGTACTATGTAAGCTAACAGAAATAAAGAAAATAGAGGCACTAGTCCTATTCAATATAAATATATAATATTTACTAATAGGTTTATACAAATTGAAAAGGAAAATGTTTGATGAGTTATTTACATGAAATATGAATGTTTTGTATTTTCCTAAAAATATTAAAATTATCACATAATAAAAATATGGGAAAAACTTGATTCAGAATGCCCTTTAATATTGCCACAGTTCTATACTGACCTGTTCTCAGGTATTTTAAAATCTGTACATTGTACTAAATAGCAGGCCTCATAAGAATGTTTATGAGCTTTGATGAGGAGCTAGTATAAGGTTGCTTTCATGTAGTGCATCACTATAGCAGAAAACCTAAAATGAGAGCACACATCTGCTCTGACTGCAACATGAAATAAAAGGATGCCTGCTCCTTGGAAGAAAAGTTGTGACAAACCTATAGTGAGTTAAAAAGCACTGACATCAATTTGCCGCCAGAGATCCATATAGTCAAAGCTATCTTTTTTTTTTTCCCAGTAGTCATGTATGAATGTGAGAGTTGGACTATAAAGAAGGTTGAGTGCTGAATAACTGATTGTTTCAAATTGTGGTGCTGGAGAAGACTCTTGAGAGTCCCTTGGACTTCAAGGAGATCAAACCAATCAATCCCTAAGGTATCGACCTTGAATATTCATTAGGACTGATGCTGAAACTGAAGCTCTAATACTTTGGCCATTTAATGGGAAGAGTTGACTCACTGGAAAAGATCTTTATTCTAGGAAGGATTGAGGGCAAGAGAAGAGGGTGACAGAGGATGAGATGATTTGATGCTATCACCTACTCAATGGGCAGGAGTTTGAGCAAACACCAGGAGATAATGGAAGACAGGGATGCCTGGCATGCTGGAGTCCATGGAGTTTCAGAGTTAGACAGGACTTACCGACTGAACAGCATTTACTTTTTTTCTTTATATGTATTTTTATTGAAGTATATTTGACTTTCAGTGTTTCAGGTGCACAGCAAGTTGACTCAGTTATGTGTACACATATATTATTTTTCAGTTATTTTTTTCATTATAGCTTATGAGAAGATAAAGGGTATAGTTCCCTCTACTATACAGTAAATCTTTTTCACTTGTTGCATATCTATTTTTTTTAATTAGCAATCCGTCATTCAATTCATGCTAGGTTAAACAAGTGGAATCAAAATGTCATAAATTTTTTAGTTAGGCAAAATTTGATAAGTTTTCTAAAATATTTAGAATGCTAGTTATATATATGTATACAATTTTTATTAATTTATTTTAACTGGAAGATAACTTTTACAATATTGTGATAGTTTTTTTGCCATATATCAACATGAATCAGCCACAGGTCCCAATTCTGAAACTCCCTCCCACCTCACTCCCCACCCTGTCCCTCTTGGTTGACCCAGAGCATTGTCTTTGGGTGCCCTGCTTCATGCAACAAACTTGCACAGACTTTCTGTTTTACATATGGTAACATACATGTTTCAATGCTATTCTTTCAAACCATCCCACTTCACCTTTTCCCACTGAGTCCAAAAATCTGTTCTTTACATCTGCGTCTCCTTTGCTACCCTGTATGTAGGATCATCATTACCATCTTTCTAAGTTCCATATATATGTGTTAATATACAACATTTTTCTTTCTCTTTCTGACTTACTTCAATCTCTGTAATAGTCTACAGGATAATCCTCCTCATTAGAACTGACTCAAATATGTTCCTTTTTATAGCTGAGTAAAATTCCATTGTGTTTATGTACCACAACAGTATTTTATGAATCAGAATGTGAACTATCTTGATAAATGTTTGAAGTGAATCGAAGAAGAATGTGTAATTTTCTTTTATTGAATAAAGTAGTCTATCAATATCAATTATATCCAGTTAAATGATGATGTTGTATGTGCTGGCTGGGTCTAACTATTTCTATTTCTACTAGAGGAGCATGGAAGTCTCCATCTATAATAGCAGATCTATCAGTTTCTCTTTATGATTCTAGCAGTGTTTTTCTCTTGCATCTATTAGATACAGAATAAGGGTTATAATGTCTTCTAGAATAATTGACTCTTTATTCTGTAATGTTCCTCTTTATTTCTGATAACTTTCATAGTTCTAAAATCTGTTCTCTCTGAAATTAATATATCTAATCCTTTTTTGTCTAGGATTTGCATAGTTTATCTTCCTCCATTGCATAACTTTTAATCTATATGTGTCTTTATATTTAAACTGTTTACTTGTTGACAATATCTATGTGAATCTTGTTTGTTGGTCCATTATGACAATATATTTAATCAGTACATTTAGATCATTGATATTTTAAATTATTATTAATATAAGTATGTAATATGTTTAGTGACTCAGTCACTAAAGGAGTCAGTGTGACTCCTTTCAGCTCCATCGACTATTGCCCACCAGGCTCCTCTGACCATGCAATTTTCCAGGCAACAATGTTGCCACTTCCTTCTCCAGGGCAGTTTCCCAAACCAGGGATCTAATCTGAGCCTCTTGCATCTTCTACATTGGCAAGTGTATTCTTTACTATTGTGCCACCTGGGAAACCTCATATATAAATGTGCTGCACTGTGGTGTGTCAAGTCGCTTGAGTTGTTTCCCACTCTTTGTTACTGTATGGACGTTGCCTGCCAGGTTCCTCTGTCTATGAGATTCTCCAGGCAAAATTACTGGAGTGGATTGTCATGGCCTCTTCCAGGGGATCTTCCCAAATCAGGAACTGAATCCACATTTCTTATGTCTTCTATGCTGGCAGAAAGCTCTTTACCACTAGCACCACCTGTGAAGTCCATATATTTAGATACAAAAACTATTTTAAACAAGCACTTATCTGAACAATTAAGAGTAAAAAAATAAAAACAAATTAATTTTATCTTCACTTATTCATTTTTGCATACTCTTTAAGTAGATAGTAGTTTCTTGATGCATATAATTTTCTTTTTTAACTGAAAAATTACTTTTAGCATTTATTGCAAGCCAGACGTACTGATAAAGTTCTCTTAATTTTGGTTTTCTCAAGACTATTTAATTATACTTCTGTTTTAAAGTATAATTTTACTTGGCACAGAATTTTAGATTGGTGGGTTTATTTTTTGCAACAATTTATATTTCCCTGCACCATCATCTTGAATTATGAAGAGAAATTGGATGTAACTCATCCTTACTTTTCTATAGATAAAGTGTTCTTTTTACTCTAGCTTCTTTCAAGATTTTTTTGTCTTTGTTTTTTTATAGTTTATATATATATGCTTAGTTTCGTGTTCTCTGAGCTTCCTAAATCTGTGGTTTAGTGTCTCATACTAATTTGAGAAAAATTCTCTGTCNGGGGTGATCTGGAGGGAAGGTGTGGGGAGGAAGGGGGAAGAGGAGGGGTCCAGATTGGGAACTCAGGTACACTTATGGCTGATTTATGTCAATGTATGGCAAAATGAGTACAGTATTGTAAAGCAAAACAAACTAAAAAATAAAAATTTAATAAAAAAATAAATAAATAGCTTGTTGTAGTAAATTCTGTATCATTGTATATTAGGATGAGTCAACATGGCAGTATATGCACAGTTATCTGTAAAACTCTCTGGACTGCAACAACATCTTGGACAAACACATATACAAACACACTAATACAAATTCACTCATTTTTCTATTAGTATTTCAAACCTCTGTGATTATTATACAATAGATATACCAAGGTATCTGCCTTTATTTCAGATATTTCTTTTTCAATCTAGGCACAGTTACACAAAATATATATATGACATGTTTGTATACAATACACACATACACACACACGCACACACACCTACTCTCAGTTCAGTTCAACTTCAGAGGGTAAAGCATCTGCCAGCAATGTGGGAGACCCGGGTTCTATCCCTGGGTTGGGAAGATCCCCTGGAGAGGAAATGGCAACCCACTTTCCTGGAAAATCCCACGGACAGAGAAGCCTGGTAGGATACAGTCCATGAGGTTGCAAAGAATCAAACACGACTGACTTCACTTTTCACTTTAGTCCAGTTACTCAGTAGTGTCCAACTCTTTGAGACCCCATGGACTGCAATACACCAGGCCTCTCTGTCCATTACAAATCCCGAGCTTGCCAAACTCATGTCTATCAAGTATCCAACCATGTCATCCTCTGTTGTTCCTTTCTCCTCTTGCCTTCAGTCTCTCCCAGCATCAGGTGCTTTTTAAGTCCATTCTTTGCATCAACTGACCTAAGTATTGGAGCTTCAGCCTCAGTATCAGTTATTTCAATGAATATCCAGGACTGATTTCCTTTAGGATTGACTGGTTTGGTCTCCTTGCAGTCCAAGGAACTCTCAAGAGTTTTTTTTCTCCAACACCACAGTTCAAAAGCATAAAATCTTCAGTACTCATCCTTCTTTATGGTCCAACTCTTACATCCATACATGTCAATGGAAAAACCATAGCCTTAACTATATGAAACTGTCAGCAAAGTAATGTCTCTGCATTTTAATATGCTGTCTAAGTTTGTCCTAGCTTTTCCTCCAAGGAGAAAGCTACTTTTAATTTCATGGCTACAGTCACCCTCTGCAGTGATTTTGGAGCCCCCAAATATAAAGTCTGCCACTATTTCCATTTTTTCCCCAACTATTTGCCAAGAAGTGATGGGACCTGATGCCATGATCTTAGTTATTTGAATGCTGAGTTTTAAATCAACTTGTTCACTTTCCTCTTTCACCTTCTTCAAGAGGCTCTTTTAATCAGCCATAGGTATACATATGTCCCCTGCCTCTTGAACCTCCTTCACACCTTCTTCCCTATCCCACCCCTCTGGTTTGAGAGAGTACCACTGAAACAAGTACATTGCCATATGTAAAATAGATGGCCAATGCAAGTTTGATGCATGAAGCAAAGCACCCAAAGTCAGTACTCTGGGAAAACCCAGAGGGATAATGTGGGGAAGGAGGTGTGAAGAGAGTATAGGATGGGGGAGACACATGTATACATGTGGTTGATTCATGTTGATGTATGGCAAAAATCATCACAATATTGTAAAGTAATTTTTATCCAATTAAAATAAATTAATTAGATATAATCCCACCTTGCTAGGTTATTACAGACCCCAGGTCTGAGTTACCTTAGTCATATGGCAAATTCTTATGGTTATGTATTTTACATGTGGTAATATAAGTTTCANATGTATGGCAAAAATCATCACAATATTGTAAAGTAATTTTTATCCAATTAAAATAAATTAATTAGATATAATCCCACCTTGCTAGGTTATTACAGACCCCAGGTCTGAGTTACCTTAGTCATATGGCAAATTCTTATGGTTATGTATTTTACATGTGGTAATATAAGTTTCAGCGAAGGCAATGGCACCCCACTCCAGTACTCTTGCCTGGAAAATCCCATGGATGGAGGAGCCTGGAAGGCTGCAGTCCATGGGGTTGCTGAGGGTCGGACACGACTGAGCAACTTCACTTTCACTTTTCACTTTCATGTATTGAAGGAAATGGCAACCCACTCCAGTGTTCTTGCCTGGAGAATCCCAGGGATGGGGAAGCCTGATGGGCTGCCATCTATGGGGTTGCACAGAGTTGGACACGACTGAAGTGACTTAGCAATAGCAATAGCAATATAAGTTTCTGTCACTCTCTCCACATCTCTTATATCTCCCACCCCCATATCCATAAGTCTATATGTCTGTGTCTTCATTGCTGTCTTGCAAACAATTTCATTACTAATTTTCTAGGTTCCATGTACATGCATGAATATTCCATATTTGTTTTTCTTTTTCTAACTGACTTCATTCTGTAAAATAAGCTTTAGGTTCATCTACTTCATTAGAATTGACTCAAATTGTGTTCCTTTTTATGGCTGAGTAATATTTGATTGTGTATATATTTCACAGCTTCTTTATCCATTCATCTGTTGATGGACATCTAGGTTGATTCCATGTTCTAACTATTATAAATAATACTGCAATGTATGCTGGGGACATGTGTCTTTTTAAATTTTGGTTTCCTCAGGGTGTATGCCTAGTAGTGGGATTGCCGAGTCATATGGTAATTTTATTCCTAGATATTAAGGAATCTCCTTACTGTCTTCTATACTGGTTATATCAATTTACATTCCCACCAACAGTGCAAGAGTGTTCCTTTTTCTCCACACCTTTTCCAGCATTTGTTATTTGTAGACTTTTTGATGATGGCTATTTTGACTAGTGTGAGGTGGTACCCATTATAGTCTTGATTTGCATTTCTCTAAAATTGAGAGATATTGAGCATCTTTTCATGTGTTTGCTAGCCATCTGTATGTATTCATTTGTAGAAATGTCTATTTAGGTCTTTTCCCCACTTTTTGATTGGGGTTGTTGGTTTTTCTGATATTTACTTGTATGAACTGCTTGGATATTTTGGAAATTAATCCTTTGTCCATTTTTTCATTTGCTTTCTTTTCTCTCATTCTGAGGGTTGTCCTTTCACTTTGTTTATAGTTTCCTTTGTTATACAAAATCTTTTAAATTTACTTAGGTCCCATCTTTTTATTTTTGCTATTTTTTTCCATTAGTCTAGGAGGTGGGTCATAGAGGATCTTGCTGTGATTTATGTCATGGATGTTTTGTGTATGTTTTCCTTAAAAAGTTTTATAGTTTCTGGAATTTTATCCATTTTGAGTTTACTTTTGTGTGTGGTGTTAGGAAATGTGCTAATTTCATTCTCTTACCTGTAGCCATACAGTTTTCCCAGCACCACTTTTTTAAGAGGCTATTTTTGCTGCATGGTATATTCTTGCCTTTTTGTGAAAAATTAAAGTACCCATAGATGAGTCAATTTATCTCTGGGCTATCATGTTCTATTGGTTTATATTTCTGTTTTTGTGCCAGTACCATGCTGTCTTCATGACCGTAGCTTTGTAGTATAGTCTGAAGTCATGAAGGTTGATTTCTCCAGCTCCATTCTTCTTTCTCAAGATTGCTTTGGCTATTCAAGGCCTTTTGGGTTTTCATATGAATTGTGACATTTTTCTGTTCTAATTCTGTGAAAAATTCCATTGGTAATTTGATAGGGATAACATTGAATCTGTAGATTGCATTTGGTATTAGAGTCATATTCACAATATTGATTCTACCAGGAATATGAAATATTGTTCAACCCAGGAACATGGAATATCTATCCTATTTGTGTTATCTTTGATTTCTTTCATCAGTGTATTACTGTTTTCTATAAGCAGTTATTTTTTCCACTCTGGTAGGTTTATTCCTAGATATTTTATTCTTTTTGTTGCAATGATGAATGGGATTAATTCCTTAATTCTTTTTTCCTAATATTTCATTGTTATTGTAAAAAGAAAAGCAAGTGATTTCTGTTTCTGTGTTTTGTACCCTGTGACATTGTTAAATCCACTGATTAGCTTGAGAAATTTCTGGTAGTATCTTTAGGGTTTTCTATGTATAGCATCATGTTATCTGCAAACAATGAGTTTTACTTCTTTTCTAGTCTGGATTTCTTTTATTGATTTTCTTCTCCAACTGCCATAGCTAGGACTTCCAAAGCTGTGTTGAATAATGGTGGTGAGGGGGGGTCTCCTTGCCTTCTTCCTTATCTTAGAGGCAATGATTTCAGTTTTTCACCACTGAGAATAATTTTTGCTGTGGGTTTACCATATATAACTTTTACTACTTTGAGGTAGTTTCCTTCTTGGCTCATTTTTTGAATATTATTTTATCATAATGGATGCTGTATTTTTTCAAATTTTTTGTATCTATTAAAATCATGATATGATTTTTTATCATATGATTTTTGTCTCAATTTGCTAATGTGTATCACATGGATTGACTTGTGTATATTGAAGAATCCTTACATCTCTGGGATAAGCCTAACTTGATCATGATGTATAATCTTTTTAATGAGTTGCTGAATTATTTTTGCTAGAATTCTCATGAGGATTTTTGCAGCTATATTCGTCAGTGATATTGGGCTGTAATTTTTGTTGTTGTTGTTTTCTTTGTCTAGTTTTGGTATCAAGGTGGTGGTGACCTCATAGAATTATGTGCAATGTTCCTTACTCTGCAATTTTTTTGAGAGTTTTGAAAGGATAGGCATTAGCTCTCTAATGTTAAATAAAGTTCACCAGTGAAGCCATATGACCTTGAAGTATGTTAGTCACTCAGTTGTGTCTGACTCTTTGTGACCCCATGGACTGTAGCCCACCAGGCTCTTCTGTCCATGGATTTCTCCAGGCAAAACTACTGAAGTGGGTTGCCATTTCCTTCTTCAGGGGATCTTCCTGATCCTGGAATTGAATCCAGATCCCCTGCATTGCAGGAGGTTTCTTGACTGACTGAGCTTTGAGGGAAGCCTACTTTATGTACTATAGTGATATAAAATCTTGTTTTAATCACATAAATGTTTATTTTATTTATCCCATTCTAAATAGCTATCCAAAGAAGTTTCTTTCTTTCTTTCTTTCTTTTTAAATTCATTTGTGGTAGCTCTTTTTTAAAAAAAAAAAAAAAGCCTCATTGAAATAATAGCTAGACCTTTTTTGTTTTGTTTTCATCCAAGTTGGGCTTTTGTTTATAGGGAGGTTTCTGATCACATTTTTTTTTTTTTAATTTCAATACATGTCACTGTGTTGTTCATAATTTATTTCTTCCTGGTTCAGTCTGGAAGATAGAACTTTCTAAGAATCTATTTCTTCTAGGTTGTCAATTTTATTGCCATATAGTTGCTCATAATTGTCTCTTATAATCCTTTGTATTTCTACATTGTTGTAACCACCCCATTTTTCTTTCTAGTCTTGTTGATTTGATTCTTCTCTCATTTATTCTTGATGAATTTGGCTAAAGATTTGTCAATTTTGTTTATTTTCTCAAAGAACTGCTTTTTGTTTTATTAATCTTTATTGTTTCTTTCATTTATTATTCATTTATTTCTGCTCTGATCTATATGATTTATTTTCTTCTGTTAACTTTCTTCCCCCTTCTTTTCCCAGTTTTTTATTTGTTAGATTAGGTTGTCTGTTGATTTTTTGTTTGTTTGTTTCTTGAGGTAAGATTGTATTGCTATAAACTTCCCCCTTAGAATTCCTTTCACTGCAACCCATAGGTTTTGAGGTGACATGATTTCATTGTCATTTGTTTCTGCTGCTGCTGCTAAGTCGCTTCAGTCTGACTCTGTGCGACCCCATAGATGACAGCCCAACAGGCTCCCCCGTCCCTGGGATTCTCCAGACAAGAACACTGGAGTGGGTTGCCATTTCCTTCTCCAGTGCCTGAAAGTGAAAAGTAAAAACGAAGTCGCTCAGTTGTGTACAACTCCCAGCGACCCCATGGACTGCAGCCCACCAGGCTCTTCCATCCATGGGATTTTCCAGGCAAGAGTACTGGAGTGGGGTGCCATTGCCTTTTCCCATTTGGTTCTAGGATATTTTAAATTTCCCTTTTGATTTTTCCAGTAACATTTTTTTACTTAGAAATGTATTTTTTAATCTCTATGTTTTTGTGTTTTTTAGTTTTCTTTCTGCACTTGATATTTAGTCTCATAGCATTGTGGATAGAAAAGGTGCTTGTAGGTGGAAGAGGAGTTCAGGATGGGGAACACATGTACATCTGTGGCAGGTTCATGTTGATGTAATGGCAAAACCAATATAATATTGTATATTGTAATTAGCCTTCAATTAAAATAAATAAATTTATATTTTTAAAAAGTACTTGATAGAATTTCAATTTTCTTACGTTTGCTTAGGCTTGATATATTTTAAAAATTTTTACTTTATAATACTGTATTGGTTTTGCCATACATCAACATGAATCTGCCACGGGTGTACACGTGTTCCCAGTCCTGGACCCCCCTCCCACCTCGCTCCCTATACCATCTCTCTGGGTCATCTCACTGCACCTGCCCCAAGCATCCTGTATCCTGCATCAAACCTAGACTGGCGATTCATTTCTTGTATGATATTATATATGTTTCAATGCCATTCTCCCAAATCATCCCACCCACTCCCTCTCAACAGAGTCCAAAAAACTGTTCTATACATCTGTGTCTCTTTTGCTGTCTTGCATACAAGGTTATCGTTATCATCTTTCTAAATTCCATATATATGTGTTAGTATACTGTATTGGTGTTTTTCTTTCTGGCTTACTTCACTCTGTATAATCGGCTCCAGTTTCATCCACCTCATTAGAACCGATTTAAATGTGTTCTTTTTAATGACTGCATAATACTCCATTGTGTATATGCACCATAGCTTTCTTATCCATTCATCTGCTGATGGACATCTAGGTTGCTTCCATATCTTGGCTATTATAAACAGTGCTACGATGAACATTGGGGTATGAGAATACTACCCAAAGCAATCTACAGATTCAATGCAATCCCTATCAAGCTACCAGCGGTATTTTTCACAGAGCTAGAACAAATAATTTCACAATTTGTATGGAAATACAAAAAACCTCG
>SJYA01001795.1:242254-381620 GCA_006410615.1 Neotragus moschatus | reverse complement strand
AAAAAAAAAAAAAAGCCTCATTGAAATAATAGCTAGACCTTTTTTGTTTTGTTTTCATCCAAGTTGGGCTTTTGTTTATAGGGAGGTTTCTGATCACATTTTTTTTTTTTTAATTTCAATACATGTCACTGTGTTGTTCATAATTTATTTCTTCCTGGTTCAGTCTGGAAGATAGAACTTTCTAAGAATCTATTTCTTCTAGGTTGTCAATTTTATTGCCATATAGTTGCTCATAATTGTCTCTTATAATCCTTTGTATTTCTACATTGTTGTAACCACCCCATTTTTCTTTCTAGTCTTGTTGATTTGATTCTTCTCTCATTTATTCTTGATGAATTTGGCTAAAGATTTGTCAATTTTGTTTATTTTCTCAAAGAACTGCTTTTTGTTTTATTAATCTTTATTGTTTCTTTCATTTATTATTCATTTATTTCTGCTCTGATCTATATGATTTATTTTCTTCTGTTAACTTTCTTCCCCCTTCTTTTCCCAGTTTTTTATTTGTTAGATTAGGTTGTCTGTTGATTTTTTGTTTGTTTGTTTCTTGAGGTAAGATTGTATTGCTATAAACTTCCCCCTTAGAATTCCTTTCACTGCAACCCATAGGTTTTGAGGTGACATGATTTCATTGTCATTTGTTTCTGCTGCTGCTGCTAAGTCGCTTCAGTCTGACTCTGTGCGACCCCATAGATGACAGCCCAACAGGCTCCCCCGTCCCTGGGATTCTCCAGACAAGAACACTGGAGTGGGTTGCCATTTCCTTCTCCAGTGCCTGAAAGTGAAAAGTAAAAACGAAGTCGCTCAGTTGTGTACAACTCCCAGCGACCCCATGGACTGCAGCCCACCAGGCTCTTCCATCCATGGGATTTTCCAGGCAAGAGTACTGGAGTGGGGTGCCATTGCCTTTTCCCATTTGGTTCTAGGATATTTTAAATTTCCCTTTTGATTTTTCCAGTAACATTTTTTTACTTAGAAATGTATTTTTTAATCTCTATGTTTTTGTGTTTTTTAGTTTTCTTTCTGCACTTGATATTTAGTCTCATAGCATTGTGGATAGAAAAGGTGCTTGTAGGTGGAAGAGGAGTTCAGGATGGGGAACACATGTACATCTGTGGCAGGTTCATGTTGATGTAATGGCAAAACCAATATAATATTGTATATTGTAATTAGCCTTCAATTAAAATAAATAAATTTATATTTTTAAAAAGTACTTGATAGAATTTCAATTTTCTTACGTTTGCTTAGGCTTGATATATTTTAAAAATTTTTACTTTATAATACTGTATTGGTTTTGCCATACATCAACATGAATCTGCCACGGGTGTACACGTGTTCCCAGTCCTGGACCCCCCTCCCACCTCGCTCCCTATACCATCTCTCTGGGTCATCTCACTGCACCTGCCCCAAGCATCCTGTATCCTGCATCAAACCTAGACTGGCGATTCATTTCTTGTATGATATTATATATGTTTCAATGCCATTCTCCCAAATCATCCCACCCACTCCCTCTCAACAGAGTCCAAAAAACTGTTCTATACATCTGTGTCTCTTTTGCTGTCTTGCATACAAGGTTATCGTTATCATCTTTCTAAATTCCATATATATGTGTTAGTATACTGTATTGGTNAAAAAAAAGTCACAAGAATTATTTTTAAAAAAAAATATATATATATATGAAGTTTGTTTCAAAAATAGCATCTTTTTTTTTGAAAAATAATAGTAGGTTATAAAAGTGAAAATTAAAGGAGTAAAAGAGGACTTAAAATTTTTAAAAAGTTTAAAAAAAAAAAGAAGAAGAAAAAAAAGGAAAGAAAAAGCCTGATCGTAAAAATAGTAAAGATATATCTAGGACTTTCTCTGGTGTTGTTGTGGGCACCGTGGTGTTAGTTCATTTTAGGATAGTTCCTTGGTCCAGCTTATATTTCTCAAGATCTATGTAGTCGGTACTAATGACAAGGTTTTCNGAAGAAAAAAAAGGAAAGAAAAAGCCTGATCGTAAAAATAGTAAAGATATATCTAGGACTTTCTCTGGTGTTGTTGTGGGCACCGTGGTGTTAGTTCATTTTAGGATAGTTCCTTGGTCCAGCTTATATTTCTCAAGATCTATGTAGTCGGTACTAATGACAAGGTTTTCATCTATTGCACCTGTCACTTCCAAGGCAGTTCCCTCTGTTTTAGCTTCTTCTGTTTGCTGGTCTCTTCAGTGTCTGATTTCCTTGACACAAGGGGGGCGGTGGTGGATACTTTTTTTAGGCACACTTGTTCAGTCGCACTGTGGGGAGGGAGGGACACTGCAAACAAACAATACTGGCATGTGCTTGCAGTATCTCAGCCACACTGGGCCTGTCCCCACTCACGGCACACACAGCTCAGGCTCTAGGTTGCTCTGCCAGGAACCATCTGAGGCCAGCCCTGGGCTGCATGGATCTCCCAGGTCTAAGCCGCTCAGGTGCTGAGTCTGTGGTGAGCCTTGGAAGCACAGAGGACAACATAACTGGAGGAAAAATAAATAAATAATTAAACCCCACAGATTACAAGCCCAGTGGTAACTCCCCCAGCAGAGAAGCAGCGCAGATGCCTGCATCTGCCACTAGCAAGTGGGGGGCTGGGCAGGGAGGCAAAGGCTACATTGCTTTTTAAGGATCGGACCCAAATGCCCTGAGGGTAACCAGAGTGAACTAACTTGGGCTAGCAAACCAGACTGTGGGATAGCTACCATGCGAAAAGCTCTAACATAAGACACCACCAGTGAGAGTGTTTCCTGGTGTTTAGGAACTTCTCTCTTTTTAAGACTCCCTTCCTGGGATGGAGCTCCCTCCCTACCTCTTTGACTCTCTCTCTCTCTTTTTTTTGTTTTTTATATTTTTTCCTACCTCTTTTCAAAGACAATGACCCTCTGCCGGGATTCAGAAGCTGTTTTGTGGAATTTACTCAGCTTTTAAATGTTCTTCTGATGAATTTGTGGCGGAGAAAGTGGTCTCCTCGTCCTATTCCTCTGCCATCTTCTGGGATCCTTGGGCTTGATTTGTGATCCAAGATGTGTTCTATCTTGGAGAATGTCCTGTTTGCTTGAGAATAAAGTATATTCTTCTGCATTTGGATGGAATGTCCTGAAGATATCAATGAGACCCATTGGTCTACTGCATTATTTAAGGCTTATTTTTCCTTATTAATTTTCTGTTCTGATTATCTGTAAGTGAGGTGTTAAAGTCACTTACTATTATTGTGTTATTGTCAATTTTTCCTTTTATGTCTGTTAGTGTTTGTCTTGTGTATTGAAATATTCCTATGTTGGGTGAATAAATATTTATAGTTGTTATGTCTTCCTCTTTGATTAATCCATTGATCATTATCCAGTGCCCTTCCTTATCTCTTATAATATTTTTTATTTAAGACATATTTGTCTCATATTAGGGTTGCTACTCCAGCTTTCTTTTCATTTCCATTTGCCCGTAATGTATTTTTTCAGTCTCTCATTTTCAGTCTATATTTGTCTTTAGGTCTGAAGTGGGTCTCTTGTAGACAGCATATATATGGGTCTTGTTTTTGTATCCATTTGGCCAGTCTGTTTCTTTTGGTTGGAGCATTTAATTCATTTACATTAAAGTAATCATTTATATGTATGTTCTCATTTCCATTTTCTTAATTGTTTGGAGGTCTGTTTTTGTTGGTCTCTTTCTTCTCTTGTATTTCTTCTCTTTATAAATCCCTTTCATCTTCTCATATCACTGCCTTGGAGGGGTGAAGAAACGTGCATAACTTAATGAAGCTATGAGCCATGCCACATAGGTCCACCCAAGATTGATGGGAAAGGAGGATTCTGACAAAATGTGATCCAATGGAGGAAGGAAATGCAAACCACCCCAGTGTACTTGCTGTGAGAACCTCCTGAACTATATAAAAGGAGAAAAAGTTATGATGCTGAATATGAATCCACCAGGTCTAAAGTGTCCAATATGCTGTTGGGAAAGAGTTGAGGAGAACTACTAATAGCCCCAGAAAGAATGAAGTTGTTGGGCCAAAATAGAAATGATGCTCAGTTGTGGAAGTCAGGAGAAAGATCAGCAACCTCATATATGTGAATGATATCACTTTATTGGCAGAAAGTTAAGAGGAATTAAAGAACCTCTTGATAAGGGTGAAGGAGGAGACTGAAAGAGCTAGCTTAAACCTAAATGTTACAAAAACTAAGATCATGGCAGCCGGCCTCATTACTTCATGACAAATAGAGGGGAAAATATGGTCATAGTGACAGATTTCCTCTTCTTAGACTCTGAAATCACTGTGGATGGTGACTATAACAATCGAATCAGAAAACAATTGCTTCTTGTCAGGGAAGTTATGATAACCTAGACAGTGTGTTAAAAAGCAGAGACATTATTCCTCTGACAAAGGTTCATATAGTAAAAGACTATGACTTTCCCAGCAGTCATGTATGGTTGTGATAGTTGGACAGTTGAAAAAAAAAGCAGAGTGCTGAAGAATTGATGCCTTCAAACTTTGGTGCTGGAGAAGACTCCTGAGAGTCCCTTGGACAACGAGGAGACCAAACCAGTCAATCTTAAGGGAAATCAACCCTGAATTCTCATTGGAAAAACTAATGCTGAACATAAAACTCTAGGATTTTGGTCATCTGGTATGAACAACTGACTCATTGGGAAAGTACCTTCTGTTGGAAAAGATTGAGGGCAGAAGGAGAAGGTGTCAGAAGATGAGATGGCTAGATGTCATCACTAGTGGGCACGAACTTGGGCAAACTATAGGAGATGATGAAAGACAGAGAGAACTGGCATGCTTCAGTCCATGGAGTTGCAAAGAGTTGGACATGCCTGGGTGATTTACCTATGACAACATAAGTCCCTTTCACATTTGTCACATAGTTGATTTGGAGGTACTAAATTCTCTTAACTTTTTTTTTTTTTCTGTAAATCTTTTTATTTCTCCATCAGTTTTTAATGTGATCCTTCCCAGATAGAGTGATGTTGGTGTCATGGTCAGTCTGCAGGTTGGAAAAGAATTTCCAGACAAGACAGAATGAGAGGGAAATAAAGCTTATTAGACTGGGAGATGCTGTTAGAACAGCAGCCAACTCAAGGGAGAACCAACATTGAACAGGGGTCCCTAGTCCACTTTTATACCCAGAGTACAAGGAGTGGGATAGGGATCTTGCAGGTCAATTACAGATTGGATGAGGCACATATATTGCAGGGTGGGGGGTGGAGAGTAAGACAAATATCTTCTCCTTATGGGGTAGGAGGGCAGACACTGCTCAGGAGGATTTAAAAATCCATTGATAGTTACAACATGGGGGAGAGAAAGGCAATAAGGGTCCGGTTTTTCTGTTCCTGCGTTTCAAGGACCTCCTTGGTCTTATCTACTCTTTCACCTTGGGTCACCACAGTTAGTTGTATATTTTTTCCTTTCACTACTTTAAATATATCCTTCCATTCCCTTCTGGCCTGCAGAGGTTCTGCTGAAATATCAGCTGTTAAACATAGGGTATTTCCCCCGTATGTTCAGTAAGTTCAGTTTAGTTCAATCGCTTAGTCTTGTCTGACTCTTTGCGACCCCATAGGCTGCAGCATGCCAGGCTTCCCTGTCCATCACCAACTCCCAGAGTCCACTCAAACTCATGTCCATTGAGTCAGTGATGCCATCCAACCATCTTATCCTCTGTTGTCCCCTTCTCCTTCTGCCTTCAATGTTCCCCAGCATCAGAATCTTTGCCAGTGAGTCAGTTCTTCACATCAGGTATTGGAGTTCCAGCTTCAGCATAAGTCCTTCCAATGAATATTGAGGGCTTATTTTCTTTAGGATGGATTGATTTGATCTCCTTGCAGTCCAAGGGACTCTCAAGAGTTTTCTCCAACATCACAGTTCAAAAGCATCAATTCTTCATCACTGAGTTTTCTTTAGAATTCAACTCTCACGTCCATACATGACCCTTGGAAAAACCATAGCTTTGGCTAGATGGACCTTTGTTGGCAAAGTGATATCTCTCCTTTTTAATATGCTGTCTAGGTTGATCATAACTTTTCTCCCAAGGAGTAAGCGTCTGTCACCATCTGGAGTGATTTTGGAGCCCCGCCAAAAATAAAGTCTCTCACTGTTTCCCCATCTATTTCCCATGAAGTGATGGGACCAAATGCCATGATCTTAATTTTCTGAATGTTGAGTTTTAAACCATCTTTTCACTCCCCTCTTTCACTTTCATCAAAAGGCTCTTTAGTTCTTCACTTTCTGCCATAAACGTGGTATCATCTGCATATCTGAGGTTATTGATATTTCACCTGGAAATCTTAATTCCAGTTGTGGTTCATCCAGCACACTGTTTCTCATGATGTACTTTACAGGTAAGTTATTTATGCAGGGTGACAATATACAGCCTTGATGTACTCCTTTCCTGATTTGGAATCAGTCTGTTGTTCCATGTCCAGTTCTAATTGTTGCTTCCTAACCTGCATACAGATTTTTCAAGAGTCAGGTCTGGTGCTCTGATAGTCCCAACTCTTGAAGAATTTTCCACAGTTTGTTGTGGTCCACCCAGTCAGAGACTTTGTCATTGTCAATAAAGCAGAAATAGATGTTTTTCTGGAACTCTGTTGCTTTTTCAGTGATCCAACTGATGTTGGCAATTTGATCTCTGGTTTCTCTGCCTTTTCTAAAACCATCTTGAAAATCTGAAATTTCATGATTCATGAACTGTTGAAGCCTGGCTTGGAGAATTTTGAGCATTACTTTACTAACGTGTGAGATGAGTGCAATTGTGTGGTAGTTTGAGCATTCTTTGACATTGCCCTTCTTTGGGATTGGAATCTTGGTACTTTTAATATTCTTTCCTTCTGTTTACTCTCTATTAATTTGATTAGTATCTGTCTTGGTGTGTTTCTCCTTGTGTTTCTCCTGTATGGGACTCTGCTCTTCCTGAACTTGATTGATTATTTCCTTTCCCATGTTGGGGACATTTTCAGCTATAATGTCTTCAAAAATTTTCTCGTGACCTTTCTTTTAATATTCTACTTGTGGGGCCCCTATAATTTGAATGCTTTTGTGTTTAATGTTCTCCCAGAGATCTCTGAGACTATTATCAGTTCTTTTCATTCTTTCCCACTTTATTCTGCTCTTCAACAGTTTTTTCCACCATTCTGTCTTCCAGCTCTCTTATCTTCTTTTCTTCCTCAGATTTCTTCCTCATATATTCTGCTATTAATTCCTTCTAGAGTATTTTTTTTTAAATTTCAGTAATATATTGTTTGCCTCTGTTCATTTCTTCTAGTTCTTTATTAAATATGTTGATTCTTGCATTTTCTCCATTCTATTTTTGAGATTTTTGAATCATCTTTACTATCATTACTCTGAGCTTTTGTTCAGGTAGTTTGCCTATTTCCCCTTCATTTATTTGAGCTCATATGTGTCTAGGTTATTTCTTCATTTGTGCAGTATTTCTCTGCCTTTTCATTTTTTTTAAACTTATTGTGTTTTAGGTCTCATTTTCACAGGCTTCTGCATTGAATTATATCTTGTTTTGGCTTCTGCCCTCGGTGAGTAAGGTTGGTCTAGTCAGTGATTTGTTTAAGCTTTATGTAGTGTGTCACTTGTGCTTGTGTTCCTATGGGATAAGGTTTTCATTTTATTTTATTTTCTTCCCTGATGGGCATGTCTGTGTGAGGTGGTAATCTGGTCTGCTGATGACTGAGCTTGATTTTTTGTCTTGTTTGTTGTTTGGATAAAGTGCCCTGCACAGAATGCTACTGGCAGTTGGGTGATGCTGGGTCTTGTATACATGTGGCTGTCTTTGTGGGAGTTCTCATTAATTAATACTCCCTATGGTTAAGAGTTCTCTGGTAGTCTAGGGCCCCCACTCCAAAGGACCCTTTAGATTCTAGTGCTCCCACTCCAAAGGCTCAGTGACTGATCTCTGGCCTAGGAATGGAGATTGCACAGGTGTGCCATTTGTTATGGCATTAAATGGGATTGACAATAAAACAAGAAACAAAAGACACTCTTTAGACAAATGGCATTACAAAATCAGGAAAATAATAGATAAATAATGAAATATGCACACATACATATATATCCAGAAACAAAACTAAAACAGTCCAAAAAAAAAACTAATAGATTGCCTTGGTGAAAAAAGGAAACCAAAAATGATATAAACCAGCTTAAAACAAAGCTAAGTATAGCATAAACTGGAAAACAAAACTAAAGCAAGGCGCCAACTTGGGAATAAAGCAAAAACAAAACAAAATAGCAAACAAGTGAGACAAAGAAAGAAAAGGAAGAAATGAAAGAATAGAAATGCAAAGTTAAATCAAAGCAGATAAAGATTTATATATATATTAAAGAATAGCTACAATGGGAACAGAATGGTAGGAATGAGTAGTGAAAGAATAAATGTGGAAAAAGTAAAAATAAATTTTAAAAATTAAAAAAAAGGAAAAAAGGCAAACATTATAGAAACCCAAAAAACCAACATAGAGTTAAAACATATAAAATAAAAAGTATGCTTTAAAAAATTCCAAAAAGCTTAAATAAAGTTGCTCAGTCATGTCCGACTGTGATCCCATGAACTGCAGCACTCCAGGCCTCCCTGTCTGTCACCAACTCCAGGAAAACTCAAGTCCGTTGAGGCAGTGATGCCATCCAACCATCTCATCCTCTGTCATCCCCTTCTCCTTATGCCCTCACTACTAATGAAATCAACAACTACAACAACAGAGGGGTAAAAAGAGAGTGGAGGGGATCCAGAAGAAACTACAGAACAAGCCAAAATATAAGAATAACACATATTATATTCTTGAATCTCAGCTCTCAGGGTTCTTTCCCTCGCTGGGAGTCACAGTCCATCTCACCTCCCTAGGATGCCTTCCAACCCTGGGCTTATTTCTTGACCTGCTCTGGGGGCAGCTTAGACTCTAATCTAGTCCTACTCCTTTGTGCTCTTGCCTCCAATGTCCACAGCTGTCAGAAGTAGTGTTTCTTTTGTGGGAACTCTCATTGTCCAGACACAGAGTCTACCTAATTGATCACATAGATTTAATCTGCAGCTTGTACAGCTGCTGGGAAGGTTTGGGGTCCTTTTCCTTAGCCACAATTCCCCTGTGTTTTAATGTAATTTTATCTACACCTCTGCATGTGAGTCATCCATAAGAGTTTGCTTCTGAGGCTGACTTTGAGGACTTTGATCTGCCCCAGTGAGGACCAGGTGTGGACATGGTGCATCTGTGTGTGTCAAAGGGGCCCAAGGAGCACCAGGTACTCAGGGGAGCCAGCAGCAAGGACAGAAGGAAATATGGTATCAACTGCATATTGGCATTTTCCAAAAGCACTGCCAATGACTGAACAACAAGGTCATTTGCCATCTGCCTCTGTGGCAATTGAACCTGGTGCTGTTGCAGCTGTTGATCTTCACCATACCCTGAGGGAATTCAGTGTGGAATGAGGCAATTTTTGCTCCAGGTAGTCTAGTGGAACCGGTCCTAAGAAAGTTGGATATTTTTCAGTTCAGTTCACTTCAATTTAGTTGCTCAGTCGTGTCCAACTGTTTGTGACCCCAAGAATTGCATCACTCCAGGCCTCCCTGTCCATCATCAACTCCCAGAGTTCATTCAAACTCTCATACATTGAGTCAGTGATGCCATCCAGCCATCTCATCCGCTGTCCCCCCTTCTCCTCCTGCCCCCAATCCCTTCCAGCAAAACGGTCTTTTCCAGAGTCAACACTTCGCATGAGGTGGCCACAGTACTGGAATTTCAGCTTTAGCATCATTCATTCCAAAGAAATCACAGGATTAATCTCCTTTAGAATGGACTGGTTGGATCTTCTTCCAGTCCAAGGGACTCTCAAGAGTCCTCTCCAACACCACAGTTCAAAAGCATCAATTCTTCAGTGCTCAGCCTTCTTCACAGTCCAACTCTCACATCCATACAAGACTACTGGAAAAACCATAGCCTTGACTCAGTTCAGTTCAGTTCAGTTGCTCACTCGAGTCTGACTCTTTGCGACCCCATGAATTGAAGCAGGCCAGGCCTCCCTGTCCATCACCATCTCCTGGAGTTCACTCAGACTCACATTCATCAAGTACGTGATGCCATCCAGCCATCTCATCCTCTGTTGTCCCCTTCTCCTCCTGCCCCAAATCCTTCCCAGCATCAAAGTCTTTTCCAATGAGTCAACTCTTTGCATGAGGTGGCCAAAGTACTGGAGTTTCAGCTTTAGCATATTCCTTCAAAAGAAATCCCAGGGCTGATTTCCTTCAGAATGGACTGGTTGGATCTCTTTGCAGTCCAAGGAACTCTCAAGGGTCTTCTCCAACACTACAGTTCAAAAGCATCAATACTTCAGTGTTCAGCCTTCTTCACAGTCCAACTCTAACATCCATACATGACTCCTGGAAAAACCATAGCCTTGAGTAGACCGACTTTTGTTGGCAAAGTAATGTCTCTGCTTTTCAATATGCTATCTAGGTTGGTAAACGTCTTTTAATTCCATGGCTGCAATCACCATCTGCAGTGATTTTGGAGCCCACAAAAATAAAGTCTGACACTGTTTCCCCATCTATTTCCCATGAAGTGATGGGACCGGATGCCATGATCTTCATTTTCGGAATGTTGAGCTTTAAGCCAACTTTTTCGTTTTCCTCTTTCACTTTCATCAAGAGTATTTTTAGTTCCTTTTCACTTTCTACCATAAGGGTGGTGTCACCTGCCTATCTGAGGTTGTTGATATTTCTCCTGGCAATCTTGATTCCAGCTTATGTTTCTTCCAGTCCAGCATTTTTCATGATGTCCTCTGCATATAAAAAATAAACAGGGTGACAATATACAGCCTTGATGTACTCCTTTTCTATTTGAAACCACTCTGTTGTTCCATGTCCAGTTCANTGTTGATATTTCTCCTGGCAATCTTGATTCCAGCTTATGTTTCTTCCAGTCCAGCATTTTTCATGATGTCCTCTGCATATAAAAAATAAACAGGGTGACAATATACAGCCTTGATGTACTCCTTTTCTATTTGAAACCACTCTGTTGTTCCATGTCCAGTTCAAACTGTTGCTTCCTGACCTGCATACAGATTTCTTAAGAGGCAGGTCAGGTGGTCTGGTATTCCCATCTCTCTCAGAATTTTCCACAGTTCATTGTGATCCACACAGTCAAAGGCTTTGGCATAGTCAATAAAGCAGATGTTTTTCTAAAACTCTCTTGCTTTTTCCATGATCCAGCGGATGTTTGCAATTTGATCTCTGGTTCCTCTGCCTTTTCAAAAACCAGCTTTAACATCAGGAAATTCACAGTTCATGTATTGCTGAAGCCTGGCTTGGAGAATTTCAAGCATTACTTTATTAGCATGAGAGATGAGTGCATTTGCATAGTGGTTTGAGCATTCTTTGGCATTGCCTTTCTTTGGAATTGGAATGAAAATTGATCTTTTCCAGTCCTGTGGCCACTGCTGAGTTTTCCAAATTTGCTAGCATATTGAGTGCACCACTTTCACAGCATCATCTTTCAGGATCTGAAACAGCTCCACTGGAATTCCATCACCTCCACTAGCTTTGTTCATAGTGATGCTTTCTAAGGCCTACTTAACTTCACATTTCAAAATGTCTGGCTCTAGATTAGTGATCACATCATCATGATTATCTGTGTCGTGAAGATCTTTTTTGTACAGATCTTCTATGCATTCTTGCCACCTCTTCTTAATATCTTGTGCTTCTGTTAGGTCCAGATAATTTCTGTCCTTTATTGAGCCCATCTTTGCATGAAATATTCCCTTGGTATCTCTAATTTTCTTGAAGANGACTCGATGGACATGAGTTTGAGTCAACTCTGGGAGTTGGTGATGGACAGGGAGGCCTGATCTGCTGTGATTCATGGGGTTGCAAAGTGTCGAACATGACTGAGTGACTGAACTGAACTGAATTACTTATAAAATATTTTTGCATTTATTAAGTTTTTATTTGGCAATGCAAAATGCATCTAATTGATTTTGATAAATGATAGCTGTTAGTGAGAACATAGGATAAAAGTACAGAGTGTTGATAATGTGAGATAACTTGAATATATTTTTCTGTGATCTTATTGTGATTTTGATTAGAAATCATATTAAGATAGAAATTGCGGTATATAATATATCATATTATACATTTTAAGTTTATTATAATATTATAAGTTTAGACTCTAGAATCAGATAATTATGAATGAAAATTCTATTTCACTTCAGAATTTGGTGACGCTGTGCAAATTTTTTAACCATTATCAATCTCAAATTCTCTTACATAATATATTATAAGCATATTCTATATTTCATAAGATTGCTTTGAGGTTTAAATAGTACTAACAGCAATAATGATAGCAGTTTTAGCAGTTAACATATTTTGACTGCTTACCAAGATTATGACCTAGTGTTAATAGATTTGCATGTATTAACTCATAGCACATTTTTTTGAACACAATATTCACACTCAGCAAATGTTAAATCATTGCCATTTTTAGTGACACTATGTATGAGAAGAACCAAGTTGGCTTTGATTACAAAATTTCGTGACAGTTCACAATTAGAGCTTATGCTGAAGGACATGTAGACAATTATGATTTTGGAAGATAAATTATATAATTTATCATGAAAAATTCTGCACATTTCTTACATGAGAGTCAGAATTTGATTTCAGTTTGAGTTGGATTTTTAAAAAATATATGTCTGTCTTTCCAAATTTTATAGTAGATACTTTTACATCATTGACATTCCTTACTTTTCCAGTGCAAAGTATAACTGTCTGAAATCATTAATTTTATAAAGTTTCCATGAGTCCATTTTAATATTTTCCCTCATACATAATCAAAATTTCCCATGGCTTATTATATTATAGGGGCTGCCCTGATGGCCCAGATAATAAAGAATCTGCCTATAGTGCATGAGACCTATGTTCAATCCCTGAGTTGGGAAGATCCCCTGGAGAAAGGAATAGCTAGTCACTCCAGGATTCTTGCCTGGAGAATTCAATGAACATAGAAGTCTGGTGGGCTACAGTCCATGGTGTTGCAAAGAGTCAGATATGACTGAATGACTAACACATAAACATTACATTATATGACTCATTTCTTTGAGTTGTCTATGGAAATAAATAGAATGACATGTTTTAAGTATCTGTATGACTATACACCAGACATTCTCATTAAATACTATTTAATACATATGTGCTCAAGCTGGTTTTAGAAAAGGCAAAGGAACCAGAGATCAAATTGCCGACATCTGCTGGGTTATCANCATTATATGACTCATTTCTTTGAGTTGTCTATGGAAATAAATAGAATGACATGTTTTAAGTATCTGTATGACTATACACCAGACATTCTCATTAAATACTATTTAATACATATGTGCTCAAGCTGGTTTTAGAAAAGGCAAAGGAACCAGAGATCAAATTGCCGACATCTGCTGGGTTATCAAAAAAGCAAGAGAGTTTCAGAAAAATATTTATTTCTGCTTTATTGACTATGCCAAAGCCTTTGACTGTGTGGATCACAACCAACTGTGGAAAGTACTAAAAGAGATGGGAATACCAGACAACTTGACCTGCCTCTTGAGAAATCTGTATGCTGATATGGAAGCAACAGTTAGAACTGGACATGGAACCACAAACTGGTTCCAAATAAGAAAAGGAGTATATCAAGTGTGTATATTGTCACCCTGCTTATTTAACTTATATGAAGAGTACATCATTAGAAATACTGGGCTGAATGAAGCACAAGCTGGAATCAAGATTGCTGGGAGAAATATCAATAACCTCAGATATACAGATGACACCACTCTGATGGCAAAAAGTGAACAAGAACTAAAGAGCTTCTTGATGAAAGTGAAAGAGGAGAGTGAAAAAGTTGGCTTAAAGCTCAACATTCAGAAAATTAAGATCCTGGCATCAGTTCCCATCACTTTATGCCAAATAGATAGGGAAACAGTGGCTGACTTTATTTTTCTGGGCTCCAAAATCACTGCAGATGGTGACTGCAGCTATGAAATTAAAAGATGCTTAGTCCTTGGAAAGAAAACCATGACCAACATAGAGAATATATTTAAAAGCTGAGACATTACTTTGCCAACAAAGGTCCATCTACTCGAGACTATGGTTTTCCCAGTAGTCATGTATAGATGTAAGAGTTGGATGATAGATAAAGCTGAGCAGTGAAAAATAATGCTTTTGAACTGTGGTATTGGAGAAGACTCTTGAGAGTCCCTTGGACTGAAGGGAGATACAACTAGTCCATCCTAATTGAAATCAGTCCTGAATATTAATTGGAAAGACTGATGCTGAAGCTGAAACTTCAATACCTTGGCCAACTGGTGCAAAGAGCTGACTTATTTGAAAAGACTGATTCTGGAAAAGAGTGAAGGAAGGAGGAGAAGGGGCATTAGAGGATGGGATGGTTGGATGGCATCACCAATTCAATGAACATAATTTTGAGTGGACTCTAGGAGTTGGAAAGGGAGACCTGGCATGTTGCTGTCCATGGGGTCTCAAAGAGTTGGACATGACTAAGCGACTGAACTGTACTGAATTGAAAACACACACACACACACATATACATCTATCTATCTGATCACCTTCATAGATCATAGCCTGGTCATGGTGAAGAGGCTTTCAAAATATAATGAATCTATAACCATGCTGTGTGGGGCCACCGAAGATGGATGGGTCATAGAGAACAGTTCACATAAAACAAAGTCCACTGGAGGAAGAAATGGCTACCCACCCCAGTGTTCCTACCTAGAGAACCCCATGGATAATACAAAAAGGAAAAAAAGACGTGATAACAGAAGATAAGTCGCTCAGATCAGAAGGTGTCCAATATACTACTAGGGAAGAGTGCAGGACAATTACTAATAGCTCCAGAAAAATGAAGAGACTGGGCCAAAGCTGAAATGACACTCAATTGTGAATGTATCTGGTGGTGAAAATAAAGTCCAGTGCTGTGAAGAACAATATTGCATGGGAATTTGGAATGTTAATTCTGTGAATCACGGTAAATTGATATGGTCAAGTAGATTGCAAGGTTGAACATAGACCTTTAAGGAATCAGTGAACTAAACTGAATGGATACAGGCAAATTTAATTCAGATGAACATTATATCTACCACTGTGTGCAATAATCCCTTAGAAGAAATGGAGTAGCCCTCATAGTCAACAGCAAAGTCTGCAATGCAGTGCTTTGATGCAATCTCAAAAGCAACACAATGATCTCAATTCATTTCCAAGGCAAGCAGTGCAGCATCACAAAAATCTAAGTCCATGCCCCAGCTACTGATGCTGAAGAAACTAAAATTGACCAGGTCTATGAAGACCTACAAGATCTTCTAGAACAACATAAAAATATGTCCTTTTGGATATAGGAGTTTGGAATGCAAAATTAGGAAGTCAAGAGGTACTTGGAATAACAGGTAAAATTGAGTTTGAGTATAAAATTAAGCAGGGCAAAGGCTAATAGAGCTTTTTCAGGAGAACACGATGGTCAGAGAAAACAGCCTTTTCCAGCAACACAGGAGATGACTCTAAGCATGAATATCACCAGATGATCAATACCCAAATCAGATTTATTTTGTTCTTTACAACCAAAGATTGAGAAGCTCTACATAGTCAGCAAAAACAAGACCTGGATTAACTGTGGTTGTAATCATGAGCTTCTTATTGCAAATTCAGGCTTAAATTGAAGAAAGTAGGGAAAACCACTAGGCCATTCAAGTATGACCTAAATCATATCTCTTATGATTATACAGTGAAAGTCATAAATAGATTCAAACATGGTAAATATGGTAAAGAGTGCCTGAAGAACTGTGGATGGAGATTTGTAACATTGTACCAAATGTGACCAAAACCATGACAACAAAAAAGAAATGCAAGAAGGCAAACTGGTTGTCTGAGAAGGGCTTACATACAGCTGAGGAAAAGAGAAGTAAAAGGCAAGGGAGAAAAGGAAAGATATACTCAACTAAATGCAGAGTTCCAGAGAATACCAAGGAGAGACAAGAGGCCTTCTTAAATAAACAATGCAAAGAAATAGAAGAAAACATTAGAAAGATTAGTGATCTCTTCAAGAAAATTTGAGATATCAAGGGAATATTTTATGAAACAATAGATGAGATAAAGGATAGAATATAAAGACCTAAAAGAAGTGGAATAGATTAAGAAGAGATTTCAAGAATACGTGAAGAATTATACAAAACAGGTCTTTATAACCCCAATAACCATGATATGAATACTCACCTGAAGCCAGATATCTTGGAATGTGATGTCAAGTTGGCCTTAGGAAGCATTGCTATGAGCAAAGGTAGTGGAGGCGGAATTCCAGCTGATGTATTTCATATCCTAAAAGATGATGCTGTTGAAATGCTGCCCTAAATATGTCCACAGATTTGGGAAACTAAGCAGGACTGGAAAGTCAGTTTTCACTTCAATTCCAAAGAAAGGCAATGACAAAGAATGTTCAAACTACAGTTCAATTGTGGTAATTTCATGTGCTAGCAAGATTACGCTTAAAATCATTCAATGTATGCTTCAGCAGTATGTGAAGTGAACACTTCCAAGTGTTCAAGCTGGGTCTTGAATAGGCAGAGGAACTAGAGATTGGATTGCCAGCCTTTGTTGGATCATGAAGAATTCAAAGTCATTCTGGAAACAATTTTACTTCTTCATAGACTATGCTAAAGCGTTTGACTGTGTGAATCACAACAAATTATGGAAAATTCTTAAAGATATAGTAATACCAGACCACCTTACCTGTCTCCTGTATGTGGGTCAGGAAGCAACAGTTAGAACTAGACATGGAAAAATTGATTGGGTCAAAATTGAGAAAAGAGTATCACAAGGCTGTATATTGTCACCCTGCTTAGCTTCTACACAAAATGCATCATGTAAAATGCCCTGCTGGATGAACCACAAGCTGGAATCAAGATTCCTATGAGAAATATCAACAGATGATATCACTCTTATGGCAGAACGTGAAGAGGAACTAAAGAGCCTCTTGATGTGGGTAAAAGAGGTGAGTGAAAAAACTAGCTCGAAACTCAACATTCCAAAAAACTAAGATCATGGCATCTGGTTGCATCACTTCATGGCAAATAAATGAGGAAAAACTGGAAGCAGTGAGAGATTTTATTTTCTTGTTCTCCAAAATCACTGTGGGTGGTGACTGCAGTCATGAAAATAACAGACTATTGCTTATTGGAAGGAAAGTTATGACACATTTAGACAGTATATTAAAAAGCAGAGACATCATTTTGCTGATAAAGGTCCATATGGTCAAAGCTATGGTTTTCTAGTAGCCATGTACAGATGTGAGAGTTGAACTATAAAGAAGACTAAGTGTCAAAGAACTGATGCTTTCAAATTTTGGAGCTGGAGAAGACCCTTGAGAGTCTTTTGGATTGCAAGATCAAATCAATCAATCCTAATTGAAATCAACTCTGCATATTCATTGGAAGGACTCATGCTGAAGCTGAAGCTAAAGCCACAGTACTTTGGCTGCATAATGCAAAGAGCTGATTCATTGAAAAAGACCCTGATAATGGGGAAGATTGAAGGCAAAATGAGAAGAGGGCAGCAGAGGAAGAGATTGTTACATAGCATCACTGACTCAATGGATATTAATTTAAGCACACTCAGGAGTTAGCAGGGGACAGAGGAGCGTGGCATGCTACAATTCAAGATGACACAAAGAGTTAGAAAGGTTTTAGTGACTGAATAACAATAAGCTATTCTGTCAACATAGCAAATGTATTATAAAATATATCTTAAACTGTACATTTCTTGTGCTTTTGCTCTATACAAATTTGAAAATACGATTTGGTATAGTTGAGTTTTTAGTGCCCCCTTGAATTTGCTACATATATTTTTTCTATACTGCCCACAACATTCATGAGATCATCTTTATCTAAATATAATCTGTGTTTTCCATATCCTAAAACATCACTTGACTCCACCCATCCTTATAGCATTTTGAAATTACTGACATCTGTATTTATCCCCAATTTGTATTTAACCAATTCATTGTAGGTGTGACCTGCTTTTTTTTTTTTTGTAAGAAATAAATTTGGAAATTAATTTTGATGGAAAAGCAAGTTTGAGAACCCTGATTTAGGAAATACATGTAGAGAATCACTCTTGTTCTCATTTAGAGTTCTCCATGCTAAAACTGAATCTCAATAAGCATAGTGTCTTTGAGGCAACAAAGTATTGATAGAAATAAAAATAGTACTAACTTATGTCATGGAGAAGGTACCTATGGTTATCAGCTTTTTACTCAAATTTCTTTACATCTATGTTTGTCAGATATTGGATCTTTTTTCTCAGAAAGATTGGAGGCATACCAGTTTGCTGTCTGTGTGGTGCTCTGAAAATGACACTCTGCCAAGAACTTTCTGTCTCTGATTATTACAGACACACATGAGACCTAGAAAAACAAGCCCCTGGCCTCTAGAGTCAGGCATTCAAGTGACACTCCCTAGATGGCAGTTGAAAAAAACCAGGTCATCAAATATGAAAACCAAGGCAGCAGACATGTAGATCTGCCCTCTGGGAGGTACTGGTGCTCTGGAGGGAGTGATAGGAGTGCAAACATGCTACTCACTAAAAAAGAAAAAAAAGGGGGGGAGGGAATAGAGAAAAAGGAAAAAAAATGGAAAGGAGAGAACTAAAAGAAGAAAAAAAGAGAAAGAAAAGATTATGCATGCCAGCTTTCACAGGGCAGAGAGAGAGCACAGAAGAAAATGCCCACTGGCTGGAGTGTAAAGATGACATCCCTGAGAATGGGAAAAAAAGATGGTGCTTGCTGGTTATAGAAAGGCAGAAGGAGGGCCAGGAAGATGATACACACCAGCCTTCATCCCTGGAGAGTATCCCAGCAAGTCCTGCCCTTCCAGTCAATGTTTTAAAATTAGGAAATAAATCTCTTTCCTATAAAGTCTGGGCAATTTCAAAGAGGCTGCTTCTACTCTGAGCCTTGGGATGAGTGGCTATATTCAGTTATTTAGTTCACCACAGCCCAGTAGGTCTCCTATGCAGGAGCCCTGTTAGATTTCAAAACCAGGTGCTTGGGAGACTCATCTCTAGGTGTTGGTTTTAACAGTTTGAGTCCTGAAGTGAGATATGAACTCCACTCATCAGAGTAAAGCTCCAGATTTTAAGCTATTTCTTGACTTTGGGTCATCATGTTTTTTTGAGGTTTATAGGGGGACTGTCTCTAGCCTTTCCTTCCTGCTTTGATATGGGTTCCTTCTTATTTGCCAAACAGGAAGAGGTTGCTCTGCCAGCTTTTAGTTGTTTCCCACATCCCCCAGAGGAAATTATCCAATATATAAATGTACATCTGTGTGTCTACACAAGAAAAAATTTCAAGACCTTCCTACATCACTCACTTCAAGGAATGACTTCTCAGATTTTAGTATGCCTAGGAGTCACTTGGCAAATTTGTAAAAATGCAGATTCTGAGTCACTAGGTCTGGGTGAAATATAATTCATATATCTAAACAAATGTATAGTTTAAGATGTCAAAAATACATTTTGACTTGAGATATGTGTGAAACCTATTATGTAGGTACGTTGTTTTTCCACTCACTAGGCTGTGTCTGATACTTTGCAACCTCATAGACTATATCACACCAGCTCCCCTGTCTTCCACTATCTCCTACAGTTTGCTCAAATTCAGGTCCATTGAGTCAGTGATGCTATCTAATAATCTCATCTTCTGCTGCCCCCTTCTCTTTTGCTTTCAATCTTTCACACCATCAGGGTCTTTTCCAATAAGTTGGCTCTTCCCATCATGTGGCAAAAGTGTTTCTGCTTCAGCTTCAGCATCAGTCCTTCCAAATCAGGGTTGATTTCCTTTACGATTGATTTGTTTGAACTCCTTGCCATCCCAGGAGCTCTCAAGAGTCTTCTCAATCTTGATTCCAGACTGTGATTCTTCCAGCCCAGCATTTCTCATTATGTACTCTGTATATAAGTTAAATAAGCAGAGTGACAATACATAGCTTTGATGTACTTCTTTTCCTATTTGGAAATGCCAAAGAATGCTTAAACTACTGCACAATTGCACTTATCTCACATGCTAATAAAGTAATGCTTAAAATTCTCCATGCCAGTCTTCAGCAATACGTAAACTGTGAACTTCCAGATGTTCAAGGTGGTGTTTGAAAAGGCAGAGATGAACTATAGATCAGGTTGCTAACATCTGCTGAATCATCGAAGCAAGAGAGTTCAAGAAAAACATCTGTTTTTGCTTTATTGAGTATGCCAAAGCCTTTGACTGTGTGGATCACAATAATCTGTCGAAAATTCTAAAAGAGAAGGGAATACCAGACAACCTGACTTGCCTCTTTAGAAACCTGTATGCAGGTCAGGAAGCAACAGGTAGAACTGGACATGCAACAACAGACTGGCTTCAAATAGGAAAAGAAGTACGTCAAGACTGTATATTGTCCCCTGCTTATTTAACTTATAGGCAGAGTACATCATGAGAAACGCTGGGGTGGAAAAAGCACAAGCTGGAATCAAGATTGCCGGGAGAAATATCAATAACCTCAGTTATGCAGATTACACCACTCTTATGGCAGAAAATGAAGAGGAGCTAAAAAGCCTCTTGATGAAAGTGAAGAAAGAGAGTGAAAAAGTTGGCTTAAAGCTCAACATTTAGAAAACTAAGATCAAGGCATCTGGTCCCATCACTTCTTGTCAAATAGATGGGGAAACAGTGGAAACTGTTTCAGACTTTATTTTGGGGGGCTCCAAAATCACTGCAGATGGTGATTGCAGCCATGAAATTAAAAGACACTTACTCCTTGAAAGGAAAGTTATGACCATCTTGGATAGCATATTCAAAAGCAGAGACATTACTTTGCCAAGAAAGGTCCATCTAGTCAAGGCTATAGTTTTTCCAGTGGTCATGTATGGATGACCCAGAGGGATGGTATGGGGAGAGAGGAGGGAGGGGTGTTCAGGATGGGGAACATGTGTATACCTGTGGTGGATTCATGTTGATGTATGACAAAATCAATACAATATTATAAAGTAATTAACCTTCAATTAAATAAATTTATATTTAAAAAAAAAAGCTGAGTGCCAAAGAATTGATGGTTTTGAACTGTGGTGTTGGAGAAGATTCTTGAGAGTCCCCTGGACTACAAGAAGATCAACCCAGTACATCCTAAAGAAGGTCAGCCTTGGGTGATTTTTGGAAGGATTGATACTGAAGCTGAAACTCCAGTACTCTGGCCACCTCATGTGAAGAGTTGACTCAATGGAAAAGACCCTGACGCTGGGAGGAATTGGGGGCAGGAGGAGAAGGGAACGATAGAGGATGAGGTGGCATCACTGACTTGATGGACATGAGTTTGAGTGACCTCCGGGAGTTGGTGATGGATAGGGAGGCCTGGAGTGCTGCTATTCATGGGGTCGCAAAGCGTCGGAAACGACTCAGCAACTGAACTGAACTGAAAATATGGCACATGCTTGAAATTAATTATTTCTTTAAAAATTCATTAATTTATTTAAAATATGCTGAGGAAGAAAATCAATGTCTTAGAAACATGAGAAACTTTGTGCCTAATATTTTTATACTTCTTTATTATCTACATTTTAAAGCATTGACAAGCACACTAAGATGATCTTTTAAATTGTTCATTATACATGATACTCTATTATCTTACATCCATTATAACTTGTTAGAATCTTTTAATAATGCATGACTCCAGAAGGCAATTCCCCATAATAGATACAGATACTTAAATATTACTCCATCTATATTTTATTACTTTCTGAAGCATAGTGACAACTGAAATAGTAATTTTGTCAAAAATGAAGGGTTACTAAGCAGCTTCAAAATTATCCAAAATATTAACATTGACAGCATAAAATAACAAATCAATTCATTTTCCTTTTTTTTAAATTTTATTTCCTAGTAAAGAAAAGCAGTTATTTGAAGCTTTCTTATGAACTTAAAAAATCAATAAAAAAAAACAAAATAATCATCTAGATTTGATACATATTCAATATATCATGTCATCTTAACCGAATGCTATGATCTAAAGATTTTTTATTGAAAGATTTTATTTTTGGCAGTATTGTCTATTACCTCTTCTCATTAGTATAAAATATGAAAATTAATTTACATGTTAAATTATAATGTGTCTTATGTAAATAAAACAATTATTTGAATTTGCTTTCAGTTGGAAAAGAGAAAGAACTTCATTTTTATTTTAATCTGCTTATATATAATCATTCCATTTTAGACTCATTTGTAGGATGATTTTCTAAAAATAAGTAATAAGATGTGTATGGAAGGAAAAGCTTACAAGATATGATTAAGCAAATTGTGTATGAAATATTAAAATAAACACTGCTTGATCTGAGTAAGTAATAAATTATTTTTATTAAAGGTAATCCAAGAGTTTGCTTACTATTTATAAAATGTTGATTTTTACATTTCATGTTTAATAAATAATGGAAAATGTTGTTGGTGACAATTCTCAGTGCTTGCAAAATTGATAAAAGAGTAAGTAGATACATAAGTATGAGTAAAATACCATTTATATCTTTTTCAAAAGCAGGAAGAAAGTAAACTATTTCTAGATTAAGACTCTACTTAGTTGAGTAGAAGATGGTACACCTTCCTTGATAATCCACACTTAGATTTAATTTTCTAATCAATACATTTATTATACATATTAAATATGTTCTGATACCATTTTACTTAGCCTCAGTAATAGCAACCTTATTTATTCTTCCATGAAATTACTCTTTTAATCTGCAGATCAGATAAATACCAAGGCAGTTTACCAGATTATTTTATACCTGGAATGCATGAAAATAGGCATTTTTACATGTACATCTCAAATTTGAAATTACTTTCACTAAGTTAGGGGTTTTTTTTTGTTATAATGCCAAGTTAATAACTTGTCACAAAGCTTATCTTCTAAGTATACATTTTGTATATACATATATTTATTGCTGTTCAGTCACTCATTTATGACCAACTCTGTGACTCCATGGAGTGCAGCATGTCAGGCTTCCCTTTCCTTCACTATTTCCAAGAAGTTGCTGGAACTCATGTCCACTGAGTTGTGTGATGCCATCCAACTATTTCATCCTCTGTTGCCCCCTTATCCTCCTGTCCTCAGTCATTCCCAGCATCAGGGTCTTTTTCCAATGAGTCTGCTCTTTAGATCAGGTGGCCAAAGGATTGGAGCTTCAGCCTCAGCATCAGTCATTCCAATGAATATTCAGGGCTAATTTCCTTTAGGATTGACTGGTTTGATCTTGCTGTCCAAAGAACTCTCAAGAGTCTTCTTCAGCACCAGTTTGGAAGCATCAGTTCTTCGGTACTCAGCCTTCTTTATGATCTAACTCTCATGTCCATTCATGACTACTGGAAAACCCATAGCTTTGACTATAGGGAACTTGGTCAGCAAAGTGATGTCTCTGGGCTTTTTAATATACTGTTTAGGTTTGTCAAAGTGTTTCTTCCAAGGAGTAAGAGTATTTTAATTTCATGGCTGCAGTCACCATCCAGTGTGATTTTGGAACCTGAAAAAGTCGGTCAGTGTTTGCATTGTTTCCCTCTCTATTTACCATGATGTGTTGGGACCAGATGCCATGGTTTAGTTTTTTGAATGTTGAATTTTAAGCCAGTTTCTTCACTTTCCTCTTTGACCTTCATCAAGAGGCTCTTTATTTCCTCTTTGCTTTGTGCCCTAAAGGTGGTGTCATCTGCATATCTGAGGTTGTTATTTCTTCTGGCTATCTTGATTCCAGCTTGAGTTTCATCTAGCCTAGCATTTCATATGATATGCTCTCCATATAAGTACCCTAGAGAAGGGATAGGATAACCACTCCAGTATTCCTGGGCTTCCCTAATGCTTCAGCTGGTAAACAGTCCACGTGCAATGTGGCATACCTGGGTTTGATCCCTGGGTTGGGAAGGTCCCCTGGAGAAGGGAACTGATACTCACTCCATTAATCTTGCCTGGAGAATTCCATGGACTGTATAGTCCACGGAGTCACAGAGAGTTGGACATGACTGAGCAACTTTCACTTTCTTTCAAGCAGGATGACAATATACAGCCTTAACTCCTTTCCCAATTTTGAACCAGTTCATTGTTCCATGCACAGTTCTAAATGTTGCTTCTTTACTTGCATATAAGTTTCTAAGGAGGTAGATAAGGTGATCTGGTATTCCCACCTCTTTAAGAATTTTCCACAAGCTGTTATTCAGAGTCAACATACACTATATACACTACATGCATTATATACACTACAGCTTTAGTGCAGTAAATGAAGAAGAAGTAGATGTTTTCTGGAATTCTCTTGCTTTTCCTATGATCCAACAGATGCTGACAATTTGAGCTGTGGTTCCTCTGCCTTTTCTAAATTCAGTTGGTACATCTGGAAGTTCTCAGTTCATGTGTTGTTGAAGCCTATCTTGAAGAATTTTGATAGTAGCACATACTATGAAATTTGATACTAGCACATACTTTGCTAGTATGTGACATGAGAACATTTTTGTTTGAACTTTCTTTGGCATTATCCTTCTTTGGGATTGGAATGAAAGCTGAACTTTTCCAGTCCTATAGCCACTGATGAGTTTTTCAAATGTGCTGATATATTGAGTGCAGCCCTTTAACAGCATCATCTTTTAGGATTTGAAATAACTCAGCTGGAATTCCACCACTTCCACTATCTTTGTTCATAGTAATGCTTCCTAAGGCCTACCTGACTTCACTCTCTAGGATGTCTGGTTCTAGGTGAGTGTCCACAACTATAGTTATCCATATCATTAAGACCTTTTTTGTACAGTTCTGTGTTTTCTTCACCTCTTCTTAGCATCTTCTGCTTCTGTTAGGTCCATACCACTCTGTCCTTTATTGTGCTCATCTTTGCATGGAATGTTCCCTTGGTATCTCTAAATTTCTTGAAAAGATCTCTAGTCTTCCTCATTCTATTGTTTTCCTCTGTTTCTTTGTATTTTTCACTTAAGAAGGCTTTCTTATCTCTCCTTGTTATTCTTTGAAACTCTGCAGTCAGATGGATATATCTTTCCTTTTCTCCTTAGCCTTTCACTTTTCTTCTTTTCTCAGCTATTTGTGAAACCTCCTCAGACATCTATCTTGAATTGTTCTATGAAGATCTATAAAACATTATACATATATATAGAAAGCGTCTTAGTGTTCAGTATGATGGAACCACATTCTCTAATGCTGCTGCTGCTGCTGCTGCTAAGTCACTTCAGTCGTGTCTGACTCTGTGCGACCCCATAGATGGCAGCCCACCAGGCTCCCCCATCCCTGGGATTCTCTAGGCAAGAATACTGGAGTGGTTTGCCATTTCCTTCTCCAGTGCTAGAGCAATAAAAAGGACTTTTTGCAATTTTATGATGTGTTCTTAATATGTGTTATTATGGCAAATAAATTACTTTAAAATGTGATTTTGCTTATAAGACCATTTTGTAACTCATTTCAGCAGATTTTCAAAATTATTTTAATCTATCACAAAGTCTTGCTACTCCTTGAAGAGTACTATTAATAATTTGTCTTGTCTTTTAAAATATATTTTTCTTTTTCAATTATGTTTTTATGAGTTATGTTATATAGACTTATTTTGGTTGCTTTCTTATATGACATTCCAGGTGAAATATTTGAAATTTTGTTGAGTGAGAATAAAAAGAAATTTCACAAAAGGAAATATATATTTTAACTGAAAATATGGCAAAATCCATTCTGATACTGCTCTCTGGTAATAATAATATTTGTATTATATACTTTGTATGTTTCTTGTAAAATAGATATATGATGCATATTTAGGAACTGTAGTTTATTGAGGATATATGACATAACAATATATGTTTGGTGAGGGAATTTATCTTTAAGTTTTATTTCATACTTGCATAAAATTTTAATTATTATAATCTAATATTAATTTCAAGTATAGAATGTGGTCATTGATCCTAGGTACTGATTAGTTTAGTCCACCAGCTTGAATTTGGTTCTATATATGCAACTGAATAGCTCTGTGTTCACATACCCAATAATTACATTAAAATGCTTTAAAAATTTATCCTGCAAAAAATATAGTACAGAGCTTCATAGAACAATAAACAGTCAAAATAGTATTATTCATGTTCCTACATTACTTTCTTTATATTTCAATTTAATTAAATAATTAAATTTTCAAAAAATATTAAAAGAAAAATCATGCAGTTCATTTCAATATTTCCATCCCAAACCATTACACATTTTGCCTAGTCTTAGTATGATAAATTGTGGAAGGCTTGGTTTAAAGTAAGTTTTCAGAGTTGCTTCACTTATTAGAAAAGAGAACTAATGCAACCTATAAATATTAATAAAATAAAGCTTTAAAAAAGCCAGTCAGTGTTTTTCTGCAATTCTTTAAAGCAAGTTGTTTAAATATATGAAAATAGAATTCTTGTTTCTTTTTCCTTTCCTCGCCTTACTCTGAGAATAAATTTGCAGACCTTCAGCATAAATACTGCAAGAAAAATATGTGTAATGTTCAATAAAATTGTACTACATTAGTGATTGTGAATACCATTCAATAAATGGTTTTAATTTTAAGCATGTTTAGCAAATATGCATAAAATTATATTAAAACTGAATTATGCACAGGGGACTAGTTTTCTAAATTTGAATAAGATACATTAAAGAATCAGTTTTGGCACATACACTCATTATCCCTTTCCTTTGCCTCACAATTTGCTAATTTAACAACAAATAGGATAACTACTTGTGCATTGCTTTATTAATTCAAGGAAAGTGAACAAACACAAAATACATTAAGACTATAAATTGGAAAACAATGCAAATAGATGTGTATACAACTAATATAAACATTCATATATTAGATATAGCTGCATATATCACAATATGTGTTAGTGATAGACTCATATGATATCATGATACAAATATTATCTTAATTAGTAATGAAATATTTTTTATTAAAAATTTGTAAGCAATATTCAAATTATTTTCAATTTTGTTAAATATATTTACTCTATGGATTATTGAAATAATAAACAATAGGAACTGAAAGTACTTGCTATATATTCAACATGATGTTAGTTATACTTGGTATGCCCAGTTTCTTGTTTAGTTTGAATTTATCCCTAAAAGTAACCAAGTTATTTGCAAAATATCTAGATGCAAAAAAAAAAAAAAAGTTGGTGATCTTCATGAGTTAAATAATGCAAGTAAATTACTGATCACTTTATGAATAGATATAAGTGAGCTTCAAAATAATTATTAGCTAAATATATTTGTATTCTCCCTAACCTCACTGCACCTTGGCAAATAAGGTTGATTTTTACTGAATTATGCATGGTTGATTTTCTATTAATTATTATTTAGAAGAATAGTTTAAAAATCTTCTCAAAGTTATACTCCACTGAGTAGGATTTTATTATAATACATAGTTCTCTTATTAAGAGTAGAAGGTTTTTTTTTTCTTTTTCTTAGAATATTTGCATTTCTGAAAAGTGTATTTTCTTTTTTCTTGAGGTAATGGTAAATTTCAAACTATGTGTAGGCTTTTCTAGTGACTTCTAGAAAACAACATAAAATCTTTCTCAAAACCGTTCTCTTATTTCTCAAGCTATTCATTTAAAATTTTTAAATTATTTTCTTAGAAAATATTAAGACATAAGATCAGAATGTCTCATTACTTTGCCAAAAAAGGTCCCTCCAGTCAAGCCTATTGCTTTTCCAGTAGTCATGTATGGATGTGAGAGTTGGACTATAAAGAAAGCTGAGTGCTGAAGAATTGATGCTTTTAAACTGTGGTGTCAGAGAAGATTCTTGAGAATCCTCTGGACTGCAAAGAGATCCAACCAGTCCCAACCAGTTGCCATGATCTTGGTTTTCTTTAAGCCAACTTTTTCACTCTCCTCTTTCACTTTCATCAAGAGGCTTTTTAGTTCCTCTTCACTTTCTGTCATAAGGGTGGTGTCATCTGCATATCTGAGGTAATTTATATTTCTCCAGGCAATCTTGATTCCAGCTTGTGTTTCTTCTACCCAGGCGTTTCTCATGATATTTGCATATATTCATCTAAAATTCAATAAGGTAAAAATCTGAAGTCAATTAAGGAAGAAATCCTTAAAGAAAGGTAAACTTCTCTTAATCATATCAGTGATTCAAAATCTTTTGCATCATTTGAGTAACAACTTTGTACAAAACTTTGGTGTGGCATTTCCTTTGATTTCCCTTATTTGTTATTGCACACTTTATTCAATCTGAAAAAATAAAGATACATTTTATTTTAACAGTATCTTTAAGACCTTCCAAGTTCTTATTCATGTAATTATTGACTTGCATCCATGTCCCACTTCATTTAGGAAAATACTTCTTTTGAAATTTGTATTAATTGCAAATAAACAGTTAGTTTAGTTCTTGGATCTTTTTTATCATAGGAATAATATGCCAATGCATTCTTATTATGAAAAAATAACTAAACAAATAAATAAGTGAAAGTTAATCATTCGTGTCCAATTCCATGATCCTATGGACTATACAGCCCATGGAATCTTCCAGGCCAGAATACTGGGGTGGGTAGCCATTCCCTTCTCCAGGGGATCTTCCCAACTCAGAGACTGAACCCAGGTCTCCCACATTGCAGGCAGATTCTTTATCAACTGAGCCACGAGGGAAGACCAAGAAAACTGGAGTGAGTAGCCTATTTTCTCCAGCTGATCTTTCCAACCGAGGAATTGAACCAGGGTCTCCTGCATTGCAGGTGAATTCTTTACCAGCTGAGCTACCAGGGAATGCCTAACCTAAACAAATAAGGCAATATATATTCTTAATCCCTGGTTGACAGAGTTTATTTCTTCCCTAGAAGTAAACACTTGTTATCATAAGGGCTTTCATGTTCCTAGGCATCTATGTAGATTCATAAATATGCATGCATAAGTATATATGTACATCAGGTGATGGTGGGCAATCTAGATTTTCCTTTCAAGACCAAAGATCTTCCTTTCATTTTCCCAGTTGGCTAACAACTCTCAGTTGAATTTCTCTTCAGATATCATCTTCTGTTGAAAGGAGTCTCCTCACCCAAAGTCATGAGCCTTGCCTCAGAGCAGTCTACATCTAATACCTGTTTGATATAAAGATATAAAAGTTTTGTCTTCTTGCCTCAATTTGGAGTTGCTCTGAAGGGCCTTGATAAAATACCTGTGGGATTAGCTGAGGCCTTTGTTTACAGTTCAACTTCTTTCTCTGACCACTCAGAGCAATCCCCACAGATTTCTTATGCAATAATCTGCTTCTGTGTTTATTCCTTAAGAAACAAAAACTAAGAAAGTCAAAAGCAAGTGTGGGCTAATGAAGCAAGTGTGAACTGGTAATTGGAGACCAATCATCTACTGGCTAGTTGGGAAAAAATGTCCAAGTACTAATAGTAGGTGGAGAAATCATAATCCATGACTTTTGGTAATAATCTGATTCTTAAATTGTTCATCTCTCATGCACTGTAATGGGTAGAGTTAGAGGGAATTAACTGATGAATGTAAGGAATCCAGTTATATAGGGACTGCAGTGAAAACTCCTAATTATAAAGATTTTGGGATTTAGTGTTAATTACCAGAGAAAATTGATTCACTTTGGAAAGATAACAAAAGATTGAGAACCATGAATCATCAAAGGCTAAGGATAAATATGAGGAGACTTTCATGATAGCATAAAAATATTATTATTTCTTTTACCTGGAGGGCAAAACAAAAATGAAATTATGTTCAAACCCAGAATTTAAATAAGTAACAGAGACATAAAGAAAGTTTGAGCTTTCAATTTTGGCAAGTCCGCTACACCAAATGCTGAGGACTAATTAGGAAGGACTGAGATTCTGAGTTTCTGTATGTGGGAAGTTAGATTCGTACATATGGATATATTGAATACTAGGAATTCTTGTGCCTGTGGTACCTATGGAAAAGTACTAATGCCCTCTCTGAAGTCTTACACTACCCCCAGAGTCTGATGATGATGCAAGCACCTCTGCAAGCTAGAAAAACATCTTTTTTTTTTTTTTCAAGGTAAAAGACAACTCTTTTCTTGGCTACTAACTAAAAATTACTGTGGATTTACATAATTAAGCAGGTAGATGAAGTGACATAGTTAGAACCACTCTATATCTAGTAAAAGCGAAAAGTACCTGTATCCTGGAGGAAGTTCAGGATCTAATCAGTATGTAACAGCAGAAATCCAGGGAATATATCTGATGCTGGATCTGAAGATGCTCAATCAATCAATTCAGTTCAGTTCAGTCACTCAGTCATGTGAGATTCTTTGTGACCCCATGGACTGAAGCACACCAGGCTTCCCTGTCCATCACCAATCACTGGAGCCTACTCAAGCTCATGTCTATTGCGTTGATGATATCATTGAACCATCTCATCTTCTGTCCTTCTCCTCCCACCTTCAATCTTTTCTAACATCAGGATCTTTTCAAATGAGTTAGTTCTTCACATCAGATGCCCCAAGTACTGAAGTTTCAGCTTCAGCATCAGTCCTTCCAATCAACGTTCAGGATTGATTTCCTTTAGGATGGACTAGTAAGATCTCCTTGCAGTCCAATGGACTCTTAAGAGTCTTCTCCAGCACCACAGTTCAAAAGCATCAATTCTTCGGTGTTCAGCTTTCTTTCTAATCCAAATCTCACATCCATACATGACCACGAGAAAAACCATAGCTTTGGCCAGATGTACATTTGTTATCAAAGCAATGTCTCTGCTTTTTAATACATGGTCTAGGTTGGTCATAGTTTTCCTTCCAAAGAGCAAGTATCTTTCAATTTCATGGCTGCAGTCACCATCTGCAGTGATTTTGGAGCCCTCCAAAATAAAGTCTCTCACTGTTTCCACTGTTTCCCCATCTATTTGCCATGGAGTGATGGGACCAGATGCCATGATCTTAGTTTTCTGAATGTTGAGCTTTAAGCCAATTTTTCAGCTCTCCTCTTTCACTTTCATCAAGAGGTTCTTTAGTTCTTCTTCATTTTCTGCCATAAGGGTGGTGTCATCTGCATATCTGATATTACTGATATTTCTCCTGGCAATCTTGATTCCAGCTCAATCAATAAAGCCAAATATAAAAGTGATGTTTTATCACTATGAGAGAAGTTTCTCATGATATAGGGTTAATTAATTGGCAAGAGTCAATGCTAACACACCACGAAAATGTCTCTTGGGAATCTGGAGAAAATAAAGCCTCATATAAAGTGAAGTGCAAATACCTGAATAACCATGTCAAATGGTAGTAGCAGGGATTAAAAATAATCTGGAAATTGTGTATGCTGGATTAATAAACTGTGGAAACTCACCAAGTAACTATATTCTACTGGGGGGCCTTAAGGTCAGTTTATTCACTAGAGTTATAATAGACTGGTGAGAAATGGACTGGTGAGAGAGGAACAAGCATCCCTGAGACAAGCAGTGACAATTGATATCAATATAGTTAATTCCAGGGGTGGCAGAAGATGCTATTATAGTATTTGCTTCACCACTGTCAAAAGAAATACATATTCTATCATGTGTAAAATAGATAGCTAGTAGAAAGATAACCATTGGTAAGTTTTCATTCCAATACCAAAGAAGGGCAATGCCACAGAATGTTCAAACTACCCCAAAATTGCACTGATTTCACATGATGGTAATGTAATGCTCAAAATTCTCCAAGCTAGGCTTCAACAGTACATGAAATGAGAAATTCCAGAGGAATCAAGATCAAATTGTCAACATTCATTGTATCATAGAAAAAGTAAGAGAATTCCAGAAAAAACATCTGCTTCATTAACTATGCTAAAGCTTTTGATTATGTGGATCAAAATAAACTGTGGAAAATTCTTAAAGAGATGGGAATATCAGACCAGCTTATCTGCCTTCTGACAAACCAGCATGCAGGTCAAGAAGCAATGGTTAGAACCAAACACCGAACAGCATACTGGTTCAAAATTAGGAAAGGAATGTGTCAAGTCTGTATACTGTCACCCTGTTTAATTTATATGCAGAGTACATCATGAGAAATGCTGGGCTTGATGAAGCAAAAGTTGGAATCAAGACTGAAGGGAGAAACATCAGTAACCTCAGATATGCAGATAACACCTACTTTATGGCAGAAAATGAAGAGGAACTAAAGAACCTCTTGATGAGAGTAAAAGAGGAGAGTGAGAAATACTGGCTTAAAGTTAACATTCAGAAAACTAAGATTGTGTCATCTGGTCCCATCGTTTCTACTGAATAGATGGGAAAATAATGGAAACACTGACAGACTTTATTTTCTTTGGATACAAATTCACTGTGGATAGTGACTACAACCATGAAATTAAAAAAAGCTTCCTTCTTGGAAGAGAAGCTATGATAAACCCAGACAGCATATTAAAAAGCAGGACATTACTTTGTCAACAAAGGTCTGTGTGATCAAAGTAATTTTTTTTCCAGTAGTCATGTATAGATATGAGAGTTGGACCACAAAGGAGGCTGAGCACCAAAGAATTGTTGCTTTCAAACTGGTGTTGGAGAAGACATTTGAGAGTCCCTTAGACTGCAAGGAGTTCAAGCCAATCAATCCTAAAGGAAATCAACTCTGAATATTCTTTGAAACGGCTGATGCTGAAGTTCCAATACTTTGGCCACCTGATGTGAAGAGCTGACTGTTTGTAAAAGATCCTGATGCTGGGAAAGATAGGAGACAGGAGAAGGAGATGACAGAGGATGAGATGGTTGGATGCCATCACTGATTCAATGGACATGAGTTTGAGCAAGCTCCTGGAGATGGTGAGGGACAGGGGAGCCTGGCATGCTGCAGTCCATGGAGTCAGAAAGAGTCAGGCATGACTGAGGGACTGAACAACAACAGTGGGAAGCTGCTTGATAGGACTGGCAGCTCAGCTCAAAACTCCTCAGTGACATAGGGCATGAGATGGGGATGAGAAATAGGAGAGATACTCAAGTGGAATGCGATATATGTAAACTTATAGCTGATTCACTCTGTTGTACAGCAGAAAATAAGACAACAACGTAAAGCAGTTATACTTCCATATTAAAATAGAGAAGCCTGGTATGCTGCAGTCCATGGGGTTGTGAAGATTTGGATATGACTGGGCAACTGAACAACAACAATAAAATAAAATCAAAAAGGGAAGTAGTAATTCATTAAGAAATGACTGATTCCAAGTTTAAGACAGGGAAAATGCAAGATAAGTTTTAGACAAACTTGTGCCAGAAACTAAGAATGTGCTCAAGAGAATAAAAAGAAATAATAATGAAATCATAGAGGCCTAACTCAAGACAGGGAAAAAAAATACAGTGATAAATTATGGCATTAAGATTACAGAATACTAAAAAATGATTAATTACTGCAACATGGTGAGCAATATCATTTATTCAACAATGGTTGGCAAATGAATGAATGAATGATAGTGTGATTGGCAGCTGTTCAAGCCAAATTACTGAACCTGAACCAGTTTTATTTAACGGGCCTGACTAAAAAGGTGATTGGATCCTCAGGAGGAATAACCCTAAAATACCGTGACAAAAGTACATGGAAATAATATATCCAGTTCTTATACAAAGAGGTTATCCTCAATATACTCAGAAAATTACACTGGGAATATAGAAACATGAATATATATTCCTTTTGAGGACTGTTGGATCAGTTTACAACTTGATATTAATACCTAGATATTTGAAGCATCATTATGTATCCTGATTCTTTCTTAGCTATAGTTTAACTAGCCATAATTTTGATACCCTGTCTTAATTCAGACAAATGATCCCAGGAAAAATCAGAAGCTACCTGAAAACAGTTCATTTCTAAATATATTTTCTCTAGAATATTACTCCATATTTTCATTGTTAGTTTGATAGAAATATAATGCTTTACAGTTATTATATTTTAACAATGTATCTTTCTAATTGCTATTAATACAAACTTTGGTCTATTGTTCTTGCCTGGAGAATCCTAGGGATGGGGGAGCCTGGTGGGCTACTGTCTATGGGGTCGCACAGAGTTCTACACGACTGAAGTGACTTAGCAGTAGCAGCAGCAGTGATCAAAATAGAAGTATAAACATTTTCCTTGAATTTTTATAAATATAATTTTAATTTAGAAAATCTTAGATTTAGAAAAGGCCAAGGAACCAGAGATCAAATTGCCAACATCCGCTGGATCGTTGAAAAAGCAAGAGAATTCCAGAAAAACATCTCCTTCTACTTTATTGACTATGCCAAACCTTTGACTGTGTGGATCACAATAAACTGGAAAATTCTGAAAGAGATGGGAATACCAGACTATCTGATCTGCCTCCTGAGAAATCTGTATACAGATCAAAAAGCAAAAGTGAGAAATGGACATGAACAACAGACTGGTTTCAAATTGGGAAAGGAGTGCATCAAGGCTGTTTATTGTCATCCTGCTTATTTAACTTATATGCAGATTACATCATGAGAAACGCTGGGCTGGAAGAAGCACAAGATGGAATCAAGATTGCTGGGAGAAATATCAATAACCTCAGATATGCAGATAACACCACCTTTATGGCAGAAAGTGAAGAGGAACTAAAGAGTATCTTGATAAAAGTGAAAGAGGAGAGTGAAAAAGCTGGCTTAAAGCTCAACATTCAGAAAACTAATATCATGGCATATGGTTCCATCACTTCAAGGCAAATTGATGGGAAAACAATGGAAATGGCGACAGGCTCTATTTTTTTCTGGGGCTCCAGAATCACTGTAGATGGTGACGTCAGCCTTGAAAATAAAAGATATTTGATCCTTGGAATAAAAGTTATGACCAATCTAGAGAGCATATTAAAAATCAGACATTACTTTGCCAACAAAGGTCTGTCTGGTCAAAGCTATGTTTTTTCCAGTAGTCATTTATGAATGAGAGAGCTGGACTATAAAGATAGTTGAGCGCCAAAGAACTGATGTTTTTGAACTGTGGTGTTAGAGAAGATTCTTGAGAGTCCCTTGGACTGCAAGGAGATCCAACTAGTCCATCCTAAAGGAAATCAGTCTTGAATATTCATTGGAAGGACTGATGTTGAAGCTGAAACTCCAGTACCTTGGTCACCTTATATGAAGAACTGTCTTATTTGAAAAGACCCTATTGCTGGGAAAGATTAAGGGTGGGAGGTGATGAGGATGACAGAGGATGAGATAGTTGGAAAGCATCACTGACTGAATGGACATAAGCTTGAGTAAACTCCAGGAGTTGGTGATTGACAGGGAGCCCTGGTGTGCTGCAGTCCATGGAGTGGCAAACAGCTGGACATGACTGAGCAGCTGAAATGAACTGAATCATTAGCCAGATCAACTATTTCTTGAAGCATCTGGAAATGCTTATTTTATTGGAATATGTCCTCATCAATTTCTTCAGAAATGATAGATACAGATATGTATGTGGCTATAGATATTAACTATAACATGTATTTTTCAACATATTTATGTTTCAATATATATTTAATAACACATGTATGCATATAATATGTATACACATAAAACATATATACCTTTTCAACACATATGTATTGTTTTAGCATATTTATGTTATATAGTTAGCATATATTATATATATTTGCATATATATTTATTAATATATATAATGTATATCCAGAGAAGGCAATGGCACCCCACTCCAGTACTCTTGCCTGGAAAATCCCATGGACAGAGGAGCCTAGTAGGCTGCGGTCCCTGGGGTTGCGAAGAATTGGACACAACTGAGCGACTTCCCTTTCACTTTTCACTTTCATGCATTGGAAAAGGAAGTGGCAACCCACTCCACTGTTCTTGCCTGGAGAATCCGAGGGAGGAGGGAGCCTGGTGGGCTGCCATTTAGGGAGTCACACAGTTGGACACGACTGAAGTGACTTAGTAGTAGTAATGTAACGTATATCAACATATATTTTTTGCATTACAAAATTAAAATACAAGCTCTCATACAAATTGTAATGTAAAGAACCTGTAGGAATTTGGAATGATAGATCCATGAGTCAAGGTAAACTGGACGTAGTAAGCAGGAGGTGGTAAGAGTGAACATTTACATCTTAGAGTCAATGAAGAAATATGGACAGCAATGAGTTCAGTCACTCAGTTGTGTCCAATTCTTTGCGACCCCATGAATCACAGCACTCCAGGCCTCCCTGTCCATCACCAACTCCCAGAGTTTACTCAAACTCATGTCCAACGAGTCAGTGATGCCATCCAGCCATCTCATCCTCTGTCTTCCCCTTCTCCTCTTGCCCCCAATCCCTCCCAGCATCAGAGTCTTTTCCAGTGGGTCAACTCTTCGCATGAGGTGGCCAAAGTAGTGGAGCTTCAGCTTTAGCATCATTCATTCCAAAGAAATCCCAGGGCTGATCTCCTTCAGAATGGACTTGTTGGATCTCCTTGCAGTCCAAGGGACTCTCAAGAGTCTTCTCCAACAGCACAGTTCAAAAGCATCAATTCTTCAGTGCTCAGCCTTCTTCACAGTCCAACTCTCACATCCATGCATGACTACTGGAAAAACCATAGCCTTGACTAGATGGAACTCAGTCGACAAAGTAATGTCTCTGCTTTTGAATATGCTATCTAGATTGCTCATAACTTGCCTTCCAAGGAGTAAGAGGCTTTTAATTTCATGGCTGCAGTCACCATCTGCAGGGATTTCGGAGCCCCCCAAAATAAAGTTTAACACTGTTTCCACTGTTTCCCCATCTATTTCCCATGAAGTGATAGGACCAGATGCCATGATCTTCATTTNAGACATTACTTTGCCAACAAAGGTCTGTCTGGTCAAAGCTATGTTTTTTCCAGTAGTCATTTATGAATGAGAGAGCTGGACTATAAAGATAGTTGAGCGCCAAAGAACTGATGTTTTTGAACTGTGGTGTTAGAGAAGATTCTTGAGAGTCCCTTGGACTGCAAGGAGATCCAACTAGTCCATCCTAAAGGAAATCAGTCTTGAATATTCATTGGAAGGACTGATGTTGAAGCTGAAACTCCAGTACCTTGGTCACCTTATATGAAGAACTGTCTTATTTGAAAAGACCCTATTGCTGGGAAAGATTAAGGGTGGGAGGTGATGAGGATGACAGAGGATGAGATAGTTGGAAAGCATCACTGACTGAATGGACATAAGCTTGAGTAAACTCCAGGAGTTGGTGATTGACAGGGAGCCCTGGTGTGCTGCAGTCCATGGAGTGGCAAACAGCTGGACATGACTGAGCAGCTGAAATGAACTGAATCATTAGCCAGATCAACTATTTCTTGAAGCATCTGGAAATGCTTATTTTATTGGAATATGTCCTCATCAATTTCTTCAGAAATGATAGATACAGATATGTATGTGGCTATAGATATTAACTATAACATGTATTTTTCAACATATTTATGTTTCAATATATATTTAATAACACATGTATGCATATAATATGTATACACATAAAACATATATACCTTTTCAACACATATGTATTGTTTTAGCATATTTATGTTATATAGTTAGCATATATTATATATATTTGCATATATATTTATTAATATATATAATGTATATCCAGAGAAGGCAATGGCACCCCACTCCAGTACTCTTGCCTGGAAAATCCCATGGACAGAGGAGCCTAGTAGGCTGCGGTCCCTGGGGTTGCGAAGAATTGGACACAACTGAGCGACTTCCCTTTCACTTTTCACTTTCATGCATTGGAAAAGGAAGTGGCAACCCACTCCACTGTTCTTGCCTGGAGAATCCGAGGGAGGAGGGAGCCTGGTGGGCTGCCATTTAGGGAGTCACACAGTTGGACACGACTGAAGTGACTTAGTAGTAGTAATGTAACGTATATCAACATATATTTTTTGCATTACAAAATTAAAATACAAGCTCTCATACAAATTGTAATGTAAAGAACCTGTAGGAATTTGGAATGATAGATCCATGAGTCAAGGTAAACTGGACGTAGTAAGCAGGAGGTGGTAAGAGTGAACATTTACATCTTAGAGTCAATGAAGAAATATGGACAGCAATGAGTTCAGTCACTCAGTTGTGTCCAATTCTTTGCGACCCCATGAATCACAGCACTCCAGGCCTCCCTGTCCATCACCAACTCCCAGAGTTTACTCAGACTCATGTCCAACAAGTCAGTGATGCCATCCAGCCATCTCATCCTCTGTCTTCCCCTTCTCCTCTTGCCCCCAATCCCTCCCAGCATCAGAGTCTTTTCCAGTGGGTCAACTCTTCGCATGAGGTGGCCAAAGTAGTGGAGCTTCAGCTTTAGCATCATTCATTCCAAAGAAATCCCAGGGCTGATCTCCTTCAGAATGGACTTGTTGGATCTCCTTGCAGTCCAAGGGACTCTCAAGAGTCTTCTCCAACAGCACAGTTCAAAAGCATCAATTCTTCAGTGCTCAGCCTTCTTCACAGTCCAACTCTCACATCCATGCATGACTACTGGAAAAACCATAGCCTTGACTAGATGGAACTCAGTCGACAAAGTAATGTCTCTGCTTTTGAATATGCTATCTAGATTGCTCATAACTTGCCTTCCAAGGAGTAAGAGGCTTTTAATTTCATGGCTGCAGTCACCATCTGCAGGGATTTCGGAGCCCCCCAAAATAAAGTTTAACACTGTTTCCACTGTTTCCCCATCTATTTCCCATGAAGTGATAGGACCAGATGCCATGATCTTCATTTTCTGAATGTTCAGCTTTAAGCCAGCTTTTTCACTCTCCACTTTCACTTTCCTCAAGAGGCTTTTTAGTACCTCTTCACTCTCTGCCAAAAGGGTGGTGTCATCTGCATATCTGAGGTTATTGATATTTCTCCTGGCAATTTTGATTCCAGCTTGTGTTTTTATATACAAGTGCAAATTGCTATTGATATTCATTACTAAGATACTATTCCATTATTTTAATTTATTATTAGTTTATTAATATAATTTTGTTTTGGTCATGTGAAAGTAAATGCAATACTAGTAACACACTATTAATGGAAATTAAGTAAATTTATTTTCACCTCTTAGTGTATGGAAACAAAACATGCTATATAAATTTGATAGAGTAAGAAATATAATTTTAATATATTTAAAATAAATTGAAAATATAATTTTAAATATGTTACTGAAATCTAAGAAACTCATTCAAAGAAACAATTTTAATTATTTTAGAAAGAAAACAGCAACAGTTCAGGGGAATTGAAATAATGTAGTTGAGCTGGATACTCATCTTAAATGATTTGTATACAGCACAGAATACTCTGGTTGATGGATCAAAAGGAGGCATCTTTATTGTGTCATTTAAAATGATAAGTGATCACAAGAAAGAATACTTTCCCACTAAAGACAGGTTAAAATTGGTTAAAGGTAACTGGGTTGGTGGATAGAAAATTAAGATAAATACTTGATTCTCATTGAAATTTCTTATATCTATTTGATATACTGTTCATGCAGTACTTATAGGTAAAATCTGGTGAAACCAGAGGCTTATCCTAAAAATAGCCTGTTCTACCCCAATGGTGGTGGCAAAATTTAGCTTCTACTCTCATGGAAATTTTTGTAAGCTTTACAAGATTTTAGATAATGCATTGAATGTGCTCATTTTATTCCTAGCTTCATTTGGAAATCCTCATCCATCCCTGATTCTCCTTGCTTCATTGTCTAACTTAGTTGTTTTTTCTAGTTTATCACTCTATATTTTATGAAGATATGCAAGATGACTTAACCGCTCTCTGGATTAAGGCATTGCAAATTAAATATTTTTAACTTTGTTTACATAGATTTCTCCTTTAGTATCATAGTGTGAATTGCAGTGAAACTACTCCATCTGCACCATATAGTGGATAATTCCCCCTCTCTTCCTATTAATATTCATTACAGTAAATAGACAAGTCTATAATTTCTTGAATAAACTGGAAAATATACTCATTCTTAATATTATAAATACAGTAGAAATATCTATTATTATTACCATTTAAAGTGTGCATATTATATTAAGGATATTTCACTACTGTTTCAGAATTTAAAAAATGATGCTTTCCTTTGAGAAAGGATTTAAGTTTTGTATATAGTTGAAAACAGCATTAAAACTGACATTTAATGAAAAAAAAGGATCAGAAATTAGTCCTCTTCCGTTAAATCACCACAGATATTTTTGAAACTCTATTCAATTATCTCACTATAAACTTTGGTATGCTTATTCAGGAGAAGTTAACACTCAGCATTTTAAAAAAAATTTTTTATTGGAGTAGAGTTGATTTACAATATTAGGTTAATTTCTGGTGTACAGCAAAGTGAATTAGTTATTCATATAAACATATACACTCTTTTAAAAATAATTTTTCCCATATAGGTCATTACAGATTAAGCAGAGTTCCCTATGTTCTACAGCAGTTTCTTACTAGTTGTCTACTTTAAAATGGCAGTTTGTATATGTCAGTCTAAGTCTCCCAATTTATCCCTTTCCCCTATTTATCGCTTGGTAACCATAAGCTTGTTTTCTACTTCTGCTACTCTACTTCTATTTTTAAATAAGTTCATTTCTATTCCCCTTTTAGAGGTAGTTTAAGTGATATTATACAATACTTGTCTTTCTGTGTCTGACTTACTTCACGCTCTATGACAAAAACAGAAATACAGAACAGTAGAGGAAGCCTAGAGATAAACCCTGTTCACCTAATCTATGACAAAGGATGCAAACTATACAGTGGAGAAAAGACAGTCTTTTCAAGAAGCTGTGCTAGGAAAACTTATCAGCTACAAGTAAACAAATGAAGTTAGAATGCTCCCTAACACCATGTACAAAAATAAAATGGATTAAAGACCTAAATGTAAGGCCAGATACTATCAAGCTCTTAGAGAAAAAACATAGGACACTCTGACATAAATAACAAGATTTTTTTCCCTTTTACTTTTCTTTACACCCCCTACAGGAATGAAAAGTAAAATAAATAAATAATAAAATCTAATTAAACTTAAAACACAACAAAGAAAGACATAAACAAACAAAAAGACAACCCTAAGAGCAGGAGAAAATATTTACAAAAACAAAAAATGGAGAGATTAATCTCAAAAATATGCTAACAGCTCATGCAGGTCAATATAAAAAATATTATCCAATCAAAAAAATTAGTGGAAGACATTTCGCCAAAGAAGACATACAGATGACCAGAAAGCACATGAAAACATGCTCAACATCACTAATTATTAGAGAAATGCAAATCAAAATAATCAAAACTACAGTGATATATTGCCTTATGACAGTCAGAATTGCCATCATGAAAAAAATCTACAAACAATAATTCTGGAAAGTGTTTGGAGAAGAGAAAACCTTCCAATACTGTTGGTGGAGATATAAATTGGTAGAGCCTCTATGGAGAACAGTATCCGGGTTTCTTAAAAAACTGAAAATTGAGCTACTGTATGCACCAGCAAGGAGAAGGCAGTGGCACCCCAATCCAGTACTCTTGCCTGGAAAATCCCATGGATGGAAGAGCCTGATAGGTTGTCCATCAGGTCGCTAGGAGTCAGACACGACTGAGCGACTTCCCTTTCACTTTTCACTTTCATGCATTGGGAAGGAAATGGCAACCCACTCCAGTGTTCTTGCCTGGAGAATCCCGTGGATGGGGGAGCCAGGTAGGCTGCCATCTATGGGGTCACACAGAGTTGGACACGACTGACATGACTTAGCAGCAGCAGCAGCATTATGCACTAGCAATCCCTCTTCTAGGCACATAACCAGAGTAAGCCATAATTGAAAAGATCCGTGAACCCCAATATTCATTGCAGCACCATTTAGAATAGCCATGATATGAAAGCAAGCTAAATGTCTATCAACAGATGAATGGATAAAGATGTGGTACACATATAGAATGGAATATNGCACTAGCAATCCCTCTTCTAGGCACATAACCAGAGTAAGCCATAATTGAAAAGATCCGTGAACCCCAATATTCATTGCAGCACCATTTAGAATAGCCATGATATGAAAGCAAGCTAAATGTCTATCAACAGATGAATGGATAAAGATGTGGTACACATATAGAATGGAATATTACTCAGTAATAAAAGAGAACAAAAATACTCAGTACTTTTATTCTAACTTTTGCTATCATCTGAGTGGCTGAGTGAACCTTGTCACAGAAAAAATGCTAATAAGAAACTACTGGAAAGAGTAAATGACATGATTTCAACAAATTGCTTGAAACTGTATTTGTTCTGAAAATCTTTGATTATAAATTTGTTGATTATTATTCAAATTTTCTTCTATATTTAAACACATATTTTTATCACTTATACAAATTTATTTACCACATTTCTGTACAAAGATGGGCCTTTATGAACTGATCTATTAAAGTAAGTAGTCAATCTAAACTCTCCTTCAGTTCAGTTCAGTTCATTTGTCTGACTCTTTGAGATCCCATGGACTACAGGACACCAGGCCTCCTTGTCCATCACCAACTCCAGGGGCTTACTTAATCTCATGTCCATTGAGTCAGTGATGCCATCCAACCATCTCATGCTCTGTTGTCCTCTTCTGCTCATGCCTTCAATCTTTCCAAGCATCAAAGTCTTTTCAAATGAGTCAGTTCTTCACATCAAGCAGCCAAAGTATTGGAGTTTCAGCTTCAACATCAGTCCTTCCAATGAATATTCAGGACTAATTTCCTTTAGGATAGACTAGCTGGATCTCCTGGCAGCCCAATATAAGTTAAATAAGCAGGGTGACAATATACAGCCTTGACATATTCCTTTCCCTATTTGGGACCAGTTTGTTGTTCTATGTCCAGTTCTAACTGTTGCTTCCTGACCTGCATACAGATTTCTCAAGAAGCAGGTCAGGTGTTCTGATATTCCCATCTCTTTGAGATTTTTCCACAGTTTGTTGTGATCCACACAGTCAAAGACTTTGGTATAGTCAATAAAGCAGAAATAGATATTTTTCTGGAACTCTCTTGCTTTTTCAATAATCCAGTGGATGTTGGCAATTTGATCTCTGGTTCCTCTGCATTTTCTAAAATCAGCTTGAACATCTGGAAGTTCACGGTTCACATACTGTTGAAGCCTGGCTTGGAAAATTTTGAGCTTTACTTTACTAGTATGTGAGGTGAGTACAATTGTGCAGTAGTTCGAGCATTCTTTGGTATTGCCTTTCTTTGAGACTGGAATGAAAACTGAACTTTTCCAGTCCTGTGGGCACTGCTGAGATTTCCAAATTTGCTGACATATTGAGTGAAGCACTTTCACAGCATCATCTTTTAGGATTTGAAATAACTCAACTGGAATTCCATCACCTCTACTAGCTTTGTTTGTAATGATGCTTCCTAAGGCCCACTTGACTTCACATTCCAGGATGTTTGGCTCTGTGTGAGTGATGATACGATTGTGATTATCTTGGCCGTGAAGATCTTTTTTGTATAGTTCTTTGTATTCTTGCCACCTCTTCTTAATATCTTCTGATTTTTATGAAGCCAGTGTTTAAAGTCAGTTTATAAAGCCTGTGTTATTGCTAATCACATGAATCTACTCATCTAAAAAAAATTGCTAAAATACTTCAAACTGCAGTTTCTCTAACCTGATTCTCCTCCACTAATTGTGCTTTAATGATAGTTTTCCATTTTGTGGATAACAATGTTCAAGTATTCAGAGAACAGATTATTAAAATTTTTGCTGAATGACTCATATAGAAACACTAATTAGAACTAGAAAAACATAGTTGCAATTTTCCAAAATAGTAACTGTGCCAGGTGAACTCAAGAAATACTTCTGCTAACTGAAACTTTTATATAGAAACTGGCAAATAATACATGTAATAATGATTAATGGCTTTGCTCTGGATATTTAAAAATGAATTGCTTTTGACAAATTGGGACTTTTGGTTCTTATTCTATTAATAAATCTTGTCACTCACAATTTTACTGATTGACCTTTAACAACTATTCTATTTTTGTCTTAATTCTTCTATAAAAGTAAAACCTGGAGCTTATAATGAAAAAAAAAAATAAACACAGTTGTTAAAGTCACAGATGAAAAATATTTTCTAGTTAGGAGGTTTGATTTAAATTTTTTTGTTTTCTGTATTTAATATCAATTAGATCCAATAACATCAACTATTATAAAAAATAATGCCTTGTCATCAAGGTACTTATGTTAAATAGAAAATAACCTTAGGTCATTTTTTTCTTTATAGATATTTTTCTCTTTAAGAGAATACTTAATTAAGATATGTCATGAGTTCCAAAGTTCCAAATTGAAGCCAGCATTTTTAATAACATAGCATAGAGGCCTCTAACTACTTGCTAAAGGAGGTAGTAGGGAAAATACTACTTTTTACATATATAAAACAGAAAAACAAAACAAACAAGCAAACAAACAAACCACTGCCCATGGAATTCTTCAGGCAAGAATACTGGAGTGAGTAAACATTCCCTTCTCCAGGGGATTTTCCCAACCTAGGGATCGAATCTGGGTCTACCCACATTGCAGGCAGATTCTTTACCATCTGAGCCACCAAAGAAGCCCCAAAGACAAAAATACATGTTTTTTAATGTTTAAAATTAAATACTTTAAAATTAATATCTAAAAGGACTAGAGTGTCTTTGTAGCTTATCTTAAATTTCCTTTCGTAACATCAAATGACAATTTTGTTTTTCTGCCATGATACATGATGCCATAACAAGTCATTTCAATTCAAATTATGTAATATCTCTAACTTAAACTCCTCACTTTTCCATTGACAGTTAAGCAACCCCATATCCACTCTGAGTTCCAATTTTTTTGTGCAGTGCACAGTGCCACCATACCCAGTAATTGTCTGTTCTCATGATATTCCCAAGCAAACACTTTCAAAGATCAGTTCTCCCAACCCAAACATCTTTAGAAGTATGGGAGGTTTACTTAATATCACATAGCTCCTTGTTCAATCTTTGCTAATGCTGCAGCATTTGGAAGTTTGCTTGAGATAAATTTTCTGATTTTTATCTGTAGTATGAGGAAAATGCAGTACTTGAAAGATTGTACCAGTCAAACAAGACATAAAATTATTTTTCTGACACCAAACTAAGTTCCAAAGAAATACTATGATTTGCCCTCTTTACGCTGCCTTGCACATATAGATTATCATTAACTATTTGGTGCTGAAAATACTTTTATTCCTTATTCATGTTCTAGTAGTAAAGCACCAGCCTTTGACTGTTTGATTCATTTAATTTTTCAATATAAGTCTCAGGGTCATTAAAAATACCACTGCCATGTCACAAGTTATCCACAGATTTGTAATCAACTCAGCATCCTCTCTTCATTTATTAGCAGATGCTGAATTATTCTGCAATGAACTGATCCTTTATGGGATCTGATAGCAATTAAATTTATAGTGGGTTTTTGAAGTGCTGAAAGATTTAATTTTTTAATTTACACAATTATTTATTCTAGTTAGAGTTGTTCAAAATTGAACTATACAAAGAAGTGAAAGATTTTTTTTTTTAATTAGGTAAATCAGCAGCTCTGCATTTGAAGGAAACTCGGTTATGAATATTTGTAGTCCATCTTAAATTAAAGTTGCAGAAATTTAAATGACAAAAATTTTCTGCATTTAATTTAATCTTTAATAACAGCTAATATTTTCACATATTTATTTTAAGTGGGGAAAAATAAGGAACACCAAAAAGAAAGATGTACGTCGGAATCACTGAAATAAAAGAAAATGGCTTTTTAATGTCAAAATAAATTGCTCCTTTCAAGCTTCTGATCTTCTTTTCTTTTCTTTTTTTTTTATTTATTGGTACATCCTCTCCCCATTTCTTTTTCACTTAAGATTGTATAGAACTTATGTTTGGCTACTTGTTGCTCAAAGCGAAAATTCAGGGGCAAGTGTTGGTAGAGAGGAAATTAACTTAATTCAGAAAAGCTGACAATCTTGGTAGAGGTGGAATCATGTCCTGAGACCAACTCCAAAAATTCTGCTGAGCCATGACAGTTTTTTTATTATCGTTATTTTAAGTAGTTTTACCAAATTTCATGCTCAACAGATTTATATATATATATATATATATCTGCAGATGGGCACATTTTATTAGACTTTTTAGCAATTTTTTAATTGAAGGTTAATTGTTTTACATATCTTTGTTGTTTTCACTCAAACATCAACAAGAATCAGCCACAGGTTCACTCATGTCCCCGCCTTCCCGAAACTTCTTCCTATTTTCCTCTCCATCCCATCCCTCTAGGTTTGTTACAGAGCCTCTGAGTTCCCTGAATCATACAGCATATTCCCATTGGCTATCTACTTTACATATGGTATTGTAGGTTTCCATGTCACCCTCTCCCTCCTCACCTTCTGCCATGTCCATATGACTGTTCTCTATGTCTGTTTCTCCGTTGCTGCCCTACAAATAAATTCATAAGTACCTTGACAGTTCTTAAAAGGAAAAAGGGAAAACAATCTCAGTTCAGTTCTTGTTTGTTATCTTGCTTGTGTGGTCCACTTGCAATTGGATGCTATTCTTCCGTGTTGTCCCCCTGTAGATTTGCTAAGGGTAAAACTAGGGGTTCAGAGTCAATCATTCTTCAACTACTTAATTATCCATTCCTAGTGAACTTCGGGAGTTGGTGATGGACAGGGAGGCCTGGTGTGCTGCGATACATGGGGTCGCAAAGAGTCAGACACGACTGCGCGACTGAATTGAACCGATTCCTTTTAATCCAAGAAATGTATCAATAGTTTAAGAAAGGTTACAACGTACATTCAGTAGATCAGTTGTCAAGAATTAAATTAAATGTTACCTAGTAATCTAATTTTTATAATAAATGTTTCAGGGAAATAAAAATAGACAGCCAGGAAAGGTTCAAAGGAGCTTGCTGCTGCTAAGTCGCTTCAGTCGTGCCCAACCTGCACGACCCCACAGACGGCAGCCCATCAGGCTCCTCCGTCCCCGGGATTCTCCAGGCAAGAACACTGGAATGGGTTGCCATTTCCTTCTCCAATGCATGAAAGTGAAAAGTGAAAGTGAAGTCGCTCAGTTGTGTCCGACTCTTAGCGACCCCATGGACTGCAGCCTACCAGGCTCCTCCATCAAAGGAGCTTACAAATCCCATTTGTCAGATATCCCACTTCTATGGGTTTAGGAGCAAAGGTTTGCTTTCTGTAACTTCATGCTGCAATAGGGTACCATATTTTCAGAGTAGAAAATGTCTACATGGATCTATACCATCTCTTTGCTGACAATTTTAGTTGTTTATAGAGCAAGCTACAATTATGCTGATGCCCACAAATATATAGATTATTACAAGCAATAATGTTAACTCCATTTTCTTGAGGCCAATTCATAGAATTGTGCTAGCCATTGATTCAGTACTGCTCAAGATGGAGCAGCTTAAGTCATGCGTACGGTCTGGTCATCACACAGTTAACATTTTCCTTCTAGTGTTAGTATCTGTAAAACAACTCAGAAAACGTCACTGGACTCAGAGTATGTGGTTCTACTGTCCCAATCATTTTCTACTCAAGCCTGGTCTTTTGTGACTCAGGGAGGCCTGGGAGACTTCAGGTTTTCTCTAAGAAAGAGGAAGGGCAAATAGAGAGGCCTTTATAATTGACGAGCACTATTTGCTTCTGCTCAGTTCCCAGATTGCACTGCAACACTATCATTCTGAGATTTTGCATCCCTATGGTCCTCATAGTGAGAAATGTTATATATGCAAACCAGCACCTTTATGATTTTCTCATCCTTATAGGAGAGTTAGAATGTCAAAAATTCACACAAACATTTACAAAATAAAACAAATGTTCAGCTAAGTTCAATTGCTCAGTGGTGTCCGACTCTTTGTGAACCCATGAACTGCAGCACACAAGGCCTCCCTGTCCATCATCAACTCCCTGAGTTTACCCAAACTCATGTCCATTGAGTCAGTAATGCGATCCAACCATCTTATCCTCTGTCGTCCCCTACTCTCAATCTTTCCCACCATCAGGGTCTTTTCAAATGAGTCTGCTCTTTGCATCAGGTGGTCAAAGTATTAAAGTTTCAGCTTCAACATCATTCCTTGTGGACATGCCCACTCAGTTTCTTGGCAAGCATATACCTATTCAATTCTTCAGCATGGACATCCACACTCAATCTCTTAGACTTGATGTACAAACTTCATTTCTTAGTAGAGTTGTAATCACTCAGTACTTTAGGATGGATACATATATTTAATTCCAAAGAGAATATGTGAAATTCCAGGAATATTATTTGACATTAGTTGAGAATTCTTTCTAACATTATCAATTAACAGGATTTAGTTTAATTTAACAATGGAAATCTTGAGAATTTCCTCCATAGGATAGCAAATTGTTCAGGTACAGTGGGATTGGATAGAAAGAAAAAGATTTTTTTAAAATGAATAACTTATGGTAGTCGACTAGATGGGGTGTAGATGAAAGGAGAAGGAAAATAAAGCACAAAAAAAGTTGTCAACAATATTTTGTCAATTAATCCCATCTTCAGTTCAGTCACTCAGTCATTTCCAACACTTTGCAACCCCATGAACTGCACCACGCCAGGCCTCCCTGTCCATCATCAACTCCCGGACTTCAATCAAACTCACGTCCATCAAGTCGATGATTCTATCCAGCCTTCTCATCCTCTATCGTCTACTTCTCCTCCCGGCCCCAGTCCCTCCCAGCATCAGAGGCTTCTCCAATGAGTCAACTATTCGCATGAGCTGGCCAAAATATTAGAGTCTCAGTTTTAGCATCAGTCCTTCCAAAGAACACTCAGGACTGATCTCCTTTAGAATGGACTAGTTGGATCTCCTTGCAGTCCAAGGGACTCTCAAGAGTCTTCTTCAACAGTTCCCAGTTCACCACAGTTCTAAAGCATCAATTCATTGGTGCTCAGATTTCTTCACAGTCCAACTCTCACATCCATAAATGACTACTGGAAAAACCATAGCCTTGACTAGATGGACCTTTGTTGGCAAAGTAATGTCTGTGCTTTTGAATATGCTGTCTAGGATGGTCATAACTTTCCTTCCAAGGAGTAAGTGTCTTTTAATTTCATGGCTAAAATCACCATCTGCAGTAATTTTGGAGCCCCAAAAAATAAAGTCAGCCACTGTTTCCACTGTTTCCCCATCTATTTGCCATGAAGTGATGGGACTGGATGCCATGATCTTTGATTTCAGAATGTTGAGCTTTAAGCCAACTTTTTCACTCTCTTCTTTCACTTTCATCAAGAGACTTTTTAGTTCCTTTTCACTTTCTGCCATAAGAGCGGTGTCATATGCATATCTGAGGTTATTGACATTTCTCGTGGCAATCTTGATTCCAGTGTGTGCTTCTTCCAACTCAGCATTTCTCATGATGTACTCTGCATATAATTTCAATAAGCAGGGTGACCATATACAGCCTTGATGTACTCCTTTTCTAATTTGAAACCAGTCTGTTGTTTCCTGTCCAGTTCTAACTGTTGTTTCCTGACCTGCATATAGGTTTCTCAAGAGGCAGGTCAGGTGGTCTGGTATTCCCATCTCTCTCAGAATTTTCCACAGTGTATTGTGATCCACACAGTCAAAGGCTTTGGCATAGTCAGGAAAGTAGAAATAGATATTTTTCTGAAACTCTCTTCCTTTTTTGATGATCCAACAGATGTTTGCAATTTGATCTCTGGTTCCTCTGCCTTTTCTAAAACCAGCTTGAACATCAGGAAGTTCACGGTTCACGTATTGCTGAAGCCTGGCTTGGAGAATTTTGAGCATTTTTAACTAGCATGTGAGATGAGTGCAATTGTGTGGTAGTTTGAGCATTCTTTGGCATTGCCTTTCTTTGGGATTGGAATGAAAACTGACCTTTTCCAGTCCTGTGGCCTCTGCTGAGTTTTCCAAATTTGCTGGCATATTGAGTATAGCACTTTCACAGCATCATCTTTCAGGATCTGAAATGGCTCAACTGGAATTCTATCACCTCCACTAGCTTTGTTCTTAGTGATGCTTTCTAAGGCCCACTTGACTTCACATTCCAGGATATCTGGGTCTAGGTGAGTGATCATCTTCGTCGTGAAGATCTTTTTTGTGCAATTCTTCTGTGTATTCTTGCCACCTCTTCTTAATATCTTCTGCTTGATCACTGAGGAAGGCTTTCTTATCTTTCCTTGCTGTTCTTTGGAACTCTGCATTTAGATGCTTATATCTTTCTTTTTCTCCTTTGCTCTTTCTCTTCTTTTCACTTCTCATTACTCCACAATTCTAGTCAAAAGTATTTCTTGATGCATTCTTATAACAAGGTTAGTGGTATTTCTATTATGTGTTATTATGTCCCCTCTAAATTAATAATTTTTAATTGTACTTACAGAAAATTTTAGAAATGTCTAATTATAGAAAAATTAATTGCATGTAAAGTAGAAGAGTATAATAAATCTCCATGTGCCTGTCATTCATTTTCAACAATTGTCACTTCTTGGCCTAACTTGTCTCATCTGTGCCTAGATCCGCTTTTCACATTCAATTTATCCCAGATTATTTTGAATCAAATCACAGACACTAGAATTATTTTATCTAATATTATTTTAATTTATACCTTCAAAATGCAGGAAATCATCTCTATGTTTATCCTAACAAGAATACCACTATTGTATTTAAAGTAAATTACCAAGAGTGCTCAAGATGGTTAAATAGGATCTCTTGGTGTTCATTTCTTTCCACAAGAGTTTGGAATTCATATCTACATCAAGAATATCTAAAAGTTCATTTCTACATCAAGAATATCTACAAGTAGAACAATTCACACACAGTACCCTCTGAACTCTTGAAAAGGACCTTAGACAAAGATCCACTAAAAGAACAAGAAAAGATCCCTACATAAACTGGTAGAATAAATGAGGGAAAGGGAAAAAGAAAAGAGCTACTGGCAGGGAACCTAAACCCCTGGGGAAGAGCTGAAATAGAAGAGAGGTTACTGTACCTGGGGAGGCCCCCATCATCAGTGGCTAGTCTGTGGCAGGCAGGACAAAGTGAAATTTACAGTGATAGTCTGTGCCAGAGCTTGGTGAGACACAGCCTGAAATGGATGGTTGTACACTAGTGCAAACAGGGACAGGGTGCCAAAGAGTGGGATTAGGAGAGAGCAGACCCAGGGAGAGAATTCTGTTGATCACTTTGGATGGCACTGAAACAGCCTGAGGGAATGGGAGTGAAGAGCTCCAGAGTTGGGAACACTCCTGGAGAAAGCACACATTGCCTTGGAAGTGAGGTTCAATAGTTGAGTAGCATATAAGGGGCAGAGCTACCACTGTGGCCTCTTTTCCCACACATCAGCCCCTGGTTTCTGAGGTGCTGGGAAGGAGTCTCAACAAGAAAGCATGTACAACTCAGTTGTAGCCTCCTTATTCTCCCCCTCCTTCATGCCTGACGAAGTCCACATGTACCTTGGTCACCATTGCTGGGCCCACTTACCTAAATATGAAAGCATGTCCCACACAGTTGTAGAGCTGGGGATAAAATCAAAGCTGAGTCCCAGGGGCTGTGTCACTAAAGAAGAGAAACTGAAATCTCTCCTTGCAACTACATGAGCAGTGGAATAAAACCTCTGTGATCCACCTAGTATATCCAATGCATGCAGTACTTGTGAATGGACAACAAGCACTCTCACAACCAAGATAGGTTTAATTCTGCCAGCTGTGGACTTTGGGAGCATGTGCATGCAGAGGTTGGGCCAGATCAGAGAATGAGCTACCCTTAGTGTGCCTTCAGCAATTCCAAAGACATATCTAGAAATCTTGGAGTGTCTCCTAGGGAGGTAGAGGTTGGCTTTGCTTTACTTTGGGGGCAAGGACACTGATAGCAATGGTTCCAGGGAAAAATTTTTGTTTGTTTATTTTGGTTTGTTTTGTTTCTGAAATTTTAATTTTTTAACTTTTAAAAATTTTAAATTATATTACTTATTAACATTTAAACAAATTTTTACTTTCTGATTCTTTTGATCTTTTTGTTATCATTTTTTAGTTTTAATTATTGGCTTTGTTGTAACTTTTGCTGCTATTTTTGCTTGTTTTTTTAATTGTTGTTTTGTTTTATATTTTGTTTTTGAGGGGTTTTTTGGTTTTTTTTGTTTTCTTTGTGTTTTTTTGTTTGTTTTTGTTTGATTTTGTTTTTATTGTTCATCTTGGTTTGTCTCTGATTTCTTTCTCTTTTATGCTTTGGTTTTATTTTGTTGTCATTTTTTTTGTGTGTTTTTTTTTAATTTTCTTGCTGCTTTTGTTTGTTTTTTGTATTTTTCAGTTTCTTTTTTTTTAATTCTTTGCTTTCTTTCCTTTTTTTGGTTATTGTTTCTTTGATTGTCTCTTTATTTTATGTTTTCTTTTCATTTTTGTTTGTTTGTTCTTATTGTTTGTAATTTGTCTTGGTTTTTCTTTGTTTTACCCTATTTTATGTATTTATTTATTTTGGCCACTCTGGCTGCTGAGGTCTTGTTTTCCCAGCTGGGGGTCAAGACTGAGGCACTGTGATGGAAAACCCAATTCCTGGCCACTAACCCACCAGAGAATTCCCAACCCCTCTGAATATTGATTAATATGAACTCTTCCTTAAGTCCCCCTCTGGGTCTCAAGACTAGTTCCACTCAATACACTGCAAGCTCCAGTACTGGTATTATTCAGATCAAATAATCAGTAAGACAGGAACAGAAACCCACTCATCAGCAGACAGCCTGCTTAAAATTGTATTAAGCTCACAGACACACCAAAAGACACCTCATGACACTACTGGGTCCACTAGAAGAACAAGACCCAACTCCATCCACCAGAACACAGGTACTAGAAATACAAACGGATATAAGCAACTAAATTTCAATAAAATGGACAGCATAGAACAAATGGACAAATTCTTAGGAAGATAAATCCTTTCAAGACTGAAGCAGGATGAAAAAGAAAATAAGAACTGACACTTCATAAATACTGAAATTGAAACTGAATTAAAAATCTTCCAACAAACAAAAGTTCAGGACCAGATGGCTTCACAGGCAAATTATATGAAATATTTAGAGACTTATTGACATTTACCCTTCCAAAACTTTATCAAAAAATGGAAAGAAAGCAATATACCCAAGCTCATTCTATGAGGCTAATATCACCATGATACAAAAAGTAGAAAAATATATCACACAAAAAAAGAAAATTGCAGGACAACATTACTGATGAATATAAATGCAAAAATCCTTAAAATACTAGCAAACTGAATTCAGAATAGATTAAAAGGATCATACATGTGGATCAAATGGAATCCATCACATGGATGCAAAGATTCTTCAATACATGCAAAGTAATCAAAGTAATGTAACATATTAACAACCTGAAGAATAAAAATCATGATCATCTCAACAGATGAAGAAGATTTTGACAAAATTTAATACCCATTTATAGTTAAAAAAAAAAAAAAACTCCAGAAAGGGAGCATAGAAAGTATCTAGTTCAATATAACAAAAGCCACATACAGCAAACATTGTTCTTAATGGTGAAAAGCTGAAAGCATTTCCTCTAAGATCAGAAACTAGACAAGGGACAAGGGTATCCACTCTAGCCATGTTTATTCAACACAATTTAAGAAATACTACTCATGACTACAGAAAATTAAAAGAAATGAAAGATGGAATAAAAATTGTCACTGTTTGCTGACTACATGTTACTATACATAGAAAATCCTAAAGATGCTACTAGATAACTACTAGAGTGTATCAACAATCATTGTAAATTTGCAGGATAGAAAATTAATGCACAAAAAATCTTGCATTGCTATACAGTAACAATGACAGATCTGAAGAAGAAATTAGGAAAATAGTTCACTTCACCATTGCATCAAAAAGAATAAAATACCTAGGAATAAACCTATTAGAGAAGCAAAAAACTTTTATTCAGAAAAATATAAGATACTGATGAAAGAAATAAAAGATAACACATAGAATGAGAGATAAACCATGTTCTTAGATTGGAAAAATCAATATTGTGAATATAATTATACTAACCAAAAAATTGACAGATTCAATTCAATTCTCAGAAAACTACTGATGGCATATTTTTGATAGAAGTAGAAGAGNTCAGAAAAATATAAGATACTGATGAAAGAAATAAAAGATAACACATAGAATGAGAGATAAACCATGTTCTTAGATTGGAAAAATCAATATTGTGAATATAATTATACTAACCAAAAAATTGACAGATTCAATTCAATTCTCAGAAAACTACTGATGGCATATTTTTGATAGAAGTAGAAGAGAAGTTTTTTTCAATTTTTTTGGAAACACAAAAAACTATTAATAGCCAATTGAAATATGAGAAGAAAAAAAAATAGAAGCTGGAGTAATCAGGCTCCCTGAGTTCATACTATACATAACTACAGTCATGAAAACAGTAAGATATGGTATAAAGTAGAAACACAAGTGAAACAGGATAGGAAGTCCAGAGATAAACCCATGCACTTATGGTCAACTGACCTATGATGAAGGAGGCAAGAATAGACAGATGGAGAATAGACAGTCTCTTCAATAAGTTGTGCTGGATAAACTGGACAGCTACATGTAAAAGAATGAAATTAGAACACAATCTAACACTATTGTATTTACACTATACACCAGAATAAACTCTAAATAGATTAAATACTTAAATGTAAGGTGAGATACTATAAAGCTTTTAGTAGAAAATATAGGGAGAACACTCTGACATACATCACAGCAAGACCTTTTTAGATTCACCTCTAGAACAATGAAAATAAAATAAAAAACTGGGATCTAATTAAACTTAAAAACTTTCACACAGCAAAGGAAACCATGAAGAAAACAAAGTTTCCAAATGTTAGAAAATATTTGAAACAGAAGTTCCTGATTAATCTCCAAAAGACACAATCATCTCATACTGTTCAATACCAAAAAACAAACAAAAAACACAAAATACAACTTAGTCAAAAAATAAGTGGAAGATCTAAGTAAACATCTCTCCAAAGAAGACCAACAGATGAACAAGAAGCACTTTAAAAGGTGCTCAGCATCACAAATTATTAGAGAAATGCAAATCAAAACTACAATGAGATATCACATTGTCAGAATTGTCATCATTAAAATTTCTGAGAAAACCATAATTTGAAGAGATACATTCACCCCAATGTTTATTGTAGCATTATTCACAATAGTCAGAACATGGAAGCAACATGTCATCCATCAATAGAGGAATGAATAAACAAGATGTGGCACCTATATACAATAGAATATCAATCAACAATGAAAAATAACCAAATAATGCCATTTGTAGGAAAATAAATGAGCTTAGGGATTTTCATATTGAGGGAATAAGTCAAAGTCAAATATCATATGATATAACTTACATGTAGAATCTTTAAAAAGAGGCTAGAGATGAACTTATCTATAAAACCTAAATGGTATTCTCAGGTTACACTAGTGGCAAAGAACTTCCCAGCCAATGCAGAAGAAGTAAGAAATGTGGATTTCCTCCCTGGGTCAGGAAGATCTCCCTGAAGACAGGCATGGCAACCCACTCTAGTATTCCTGCCTGGAGAATCCCATGGATAGAGTAGCCTGGGAGGCTACAGTCCATAGGTTTCACAGTCAAACACTACTGAATCAACTTAGCACACATGAATGCATAGAAGCTAAATAGAGCCACATATGTAGAAGATGGTAAAGGGGTGAGGGATACATTGGAATGTTGTGATTGACACACACTGATGAGGCAGATTTGTTACGATTTGAGCCACCAGAGAAGCCCCAGTTAACTAATAAGGAGCTACTGTATAGCAGAAGGAACTTTATTTAATATTCTGTAAAGGATTATATGGGAAAGAGTCTTAAAAAGTATGAATATGTGCATCTGTATAACAGATTCATCTTGCTGTACACCTGAAACTAGCATAACATTGTAAATCAATTATACACCATTTTTTAATTGAAAAAAAAGAAATTTCTATACATGTTTTTCAGTTTGTCTTATATTTCTAGAGTTTTCTATTTGAACTTATTTTCAGTTAAAGCCCTTGTATGTAAGTTAGTTGATAAGTCTCACAACAATCTTTCAATACTAGGTTACCATTCCATCTTTCTTTTTTTTTACAATTAACTTTTTTTTTTAATATGTGATATTTGTACTTGCAGTATTCACTGAAATCTGGGTTTTGCTGAAATTTTCTTCATGGAATTTTTAAATATGTCTTTCTGTCCCATGGATTTTCTGAACTTGCTAATTAATTGTGTACCATGCTGTGCTGTGCTCAGTCACTTCAGTCGTGTCTAACTCTGAGATGCCATGGACTGTAGCCTGCCAGGCTCCTCTGTCCATGTGGTTCTCCAGGCCAGAATACTGGAGTGGGTTGCCATTTCCTTCTCCAGGGGATCTTCCTGACTCAGGGATCAAAGCTGGGTCCCATTCATTCCAGGCAGACACTTTAATCTCTGAGCCACCAGGGAAGCCACCAAGAATATTAAATTGTTGAAAAAGCTTAAGGATATGCAAACTGATTCCTTCAGTGTCATGACCTGAAACTATTTCCTTGAAATTTGATTATTTTAAGACTATTTCCTTGAAATTTGATTATTATACATTAGCATAACTCATTGTATTATTTTATATGGAATTTGCAAAGTTTTGAAAATATGAACTGATAAAAAAATATCATATTGAATCATGGCCTCAGAAATGAAAATTCTTAATATATTTGAGAATAAATTTTCCAACATGTAAAATAAAAATGCTATAACCTACTTGACAGAAGTATGATGAATGGTATTACACATATAATTAGAGATACTATATATAGAAGCGATATATCATTGTTATAATAAATTACATATGTATGATTAGCCATTTATACATCATATTTAATCAGACAGTACATTTTTTCACATTTTTAAAAATTCTGAATTTGAACTATATCATTGATGGATCTTAGAGTCTGAGAGATAGTAGCAATATTTATATGATAACTATTTCAAGTTAAAGTGTATCATTTTTTATATTACTACTAGAGTATCAAGCAATAACTATTAGGAGTAGAATTTTTAATTGAGTGAAAATTCTGTTAAGAATTTCTATTGAGCATCAATTATTAAAAATTTCATGGAAGCTGTCTACATTCTGGATTTCAGGTGTCCATTTTCTGTATCTCGGTCAGTTTAACAAAGATGAATTTTCAGAAATATTTGAAACTTTAATGTTATTATCAGGAATCTAGGACAAAAAATAAATGCAGAATTTAGAAAGTGAGTCTCCATTTTTCCATTTTGTAGTTTACATTTATCATTTTATTTATATATGTAGCTCGAACGGGTGAATTTAACTGAGATGACCATTATATCTACTACTACGGGTAGGAATCCCTCAGAAGAAATGGAGTAGCCAACATGGTCAACAAAACAGTCTGAAATGCAGTACNGCCTCTTGATGAAAGTGAAAGAGGAGAGTGAAAAAGTTGGCTTAAAGCTCAACATTCCGAAAATGAAGATCATGGCATCCAGTCCCAACAATTCATGGGAAATAGATGGGAAAACAGTGGAAACAGTGTCAGACTTTATTTTTGGGGGCTCCAGAATCACTGCAGATGGCAATTGCAGCCATGAAATTAAAAGATGCTTACTCCTTGAAGAAAAGTTATGAGCAACCTAGACAGCATATTCGAAAGCAGAGACATTACTTTGCTGACTAAGGTCTAAGGCTATGGTTTTTCCTGTGGTCATGTATGGATGTGATAGTTGGACTATGAAGAAGGCTGAGCGCTTAAGAATTGATGCTTTTGAAATGTGGTGTTGGAGAAGGCTCTTAAGAGTCGCTTGGACTGCAAGGAGATCCAACCAGTCCATTCTGAAGGAGATCAACCCTGGGATTTCTTTGGAAGGAATGATGCTAAAGCTGAAACTCCACTACTTTGGCTACCTCATGCGAAAAGTTGACTCATTGGAAAATATTTTGATGCTGGGAGGGACTGTGGGCAGGAGGAGGAGGGGACGACAGAGGATGAGATGGCTGAATGGCATCACTGACTCCATGGATGTGAGTCTGAGTGTACTCCGGGAGCTGATGATGGACAGGGAGGCCTGGCGTGCTGCAATTCACGGAGTGGCAAATAGTCAGACACAACTGAGCAACTGAACTGAAGTGAACTGATAGCATAGATATGTATAGGTATTAAATACACATATACTATGGAATGTTACATCAAAGAATATCAGTGCTTCATCCAAATCATGACTAGTATAAAATATTTTACCACCATGATCTATATATTCTAGAATGAATATCAGGAACTCTTAATGTTTCAGTTTCTTCTATTATCCTAAACCAATCATATTTTCAATACTCACTGCCTAGTCGTCTCACATATAAAAATATATTTTATAATCTTAAACATGTGTTTTCATTATAATGTTTTATATATTCATTAAATATTAGAAAAATTAAAACATTATTCATAGTGTCATGATACAAATTAAATGCCATTGATTTTACACGTTCTTTCAGATTATTTTTCTTAATTTCTCTATAATTAGTCATAATATATATGCCATCTGATTTTGCATTTTAACATGATACACCCTAATATCTTTCTACATTTTCTTGTCATTTTAGTTATTAAATATTAGTGTGAGTGAATGCTGAGTCACTTCAGTCGTATCCAACTCTTTGTGACCCCATGGACTGTAACCCACCAGATATCTCTGTCCAAGGATATCTCCAGACAAAAATGCTGGAGTAGATTGCCATGCCTGCCTCCAGAAAATCTTCCTGACTCAGGGATCGAATTTTCATCTGTTATGTCTCCAGCACTGGCAAGCGGATTCTTTACCACTGGGAATGGGGAATTAAATTTTAGTAGTTAATATTAAAATATTTCATTTAGTAGTTAGAAAAAAAATCCAACTTACTATTATTCTATGTTGAATATGTTTCCCATGTTTTTTGGTTAAAATACTTTGCATTAAGCATAGTAAAACCCCTAATTCTTTTCTTCGTTTGAGTAGGTGATGCTATCCAACCATTTCATCCACTGGCCTCCCCTTTTCCTCCCGCTTTCAATCTTTCCCAACATCAGAGCCTTCTCAAATAAGTCAGTTCTTTGCCTCAAGTGGCCAAATTATTGGAGTTTCAGCTTAAGCATCAGTCCTTACAATGGATATTCAGGACTGATTTCCTTTAGGATTGACTGGTCTGATCTCCTTGCTGTCCAAGTGATTCCCATGGACTCTCCAACTCTAATACATGGATAATTAGTAAATTTCTTTCTCTTGATTGATTTTTTAAATTTTTATATCAGTTACATCTTCACATGCCCAGCAATGTTTTACTCATGCATGTGGAGAACAAGAGGTTAAGTACATTGTAAGTTTGAGTGAACTCCGGGAGTTGGTGATTGGCAGGGAGGCCTGGCGTGCTGCAATGCATGGGGTCTCAAAGAGTTGGACACGACTTTGCGACTGAACTGAACTGAACTGACATTGTGTGTGTGTGTGTGTGTGTGTTTTACATATGTATTCTCCCACCAACATCCAAAGGAGCATTCTTTCTTCTGTAAGAAACTAGAGTTGAAGATTGGTCACTCTGACAAAATCAGAATTTAGTTGCTTAAAAATTTGGTTGTAGTTCTTACCTTCCCTGGTGGGTCAGATGTTAAAGAATCTGCCTGCAATGCAGGAGACCTGGGTTCAATCCCTGAGTTGGGAAGATCCCCTGGAAAATGGAACGGCTATCCACTCCAGTATTCTGGCCTGGAGAATTCCAAGAACTGTATAGTCTATGAGGTTGAAAAGAGTTGGACATGACTGAGCAACTTTCATTTCACTAATCTTTCTTGAAATTTAAACACTAGGCATCAAAGGAGATTTTTTTTTTGAAGTTGATCAGAAACCCTTACACATGCTTATGTACCCCTCATCTTATGTCTCCATAATCTCACTCAGAAAAAATGATAAAAATACTAACAGAAAGTATTTAATACACTTATTAGTTTCCAAGTATTGTTTTTTTAGTTACATATAGTAACATATTTAATCCATACAAAAAATCTGTAAGGTAAGCTCTATGATTATCATTTTATAGAAAGAAAGGCACGTACTAAAATCAAACAGATATAAGTAGCACAATAAGAAATATTATAACTTTCTCTGGAATACAGATAACAGAGTGGATTTTTTGTTGTTTTGGTTGGGATTTTTTTTGACTGTAATTTCACATGGCATACAGAACTTCATTGAGCAAGGATCCAACCAATGTGCATTGTGGTGCAATCATGGATCTTTACCACTAGACCACCAAAGATGTTCTGTTTCACTTGTTCTTGATAAAATAGATGATTTTAAGCAACAGAGATATCTAAATACAGGAGTAACCCTTAGTTTACATTTCCTCAGCCTTCAAAAGTACAGGAAAAACAGGTTTTCATCAGGTTAGATAAGGAAACATATATAGTAATTACATAAACATGAGGACTGCAGCCTACCAGGCTCCTCCACCCATGGGATTCTCCAGGCCAGAGTACTGGATTGGGGTGTCACTGCCTTCTCCACGCATATATATACATATATATATATATATGCATATACATAAACATATGCTTACTCCTTGGAAGGAAAATTATGACCAACCTAGACAGCATATTAAAAAGCACAGACATTACTTTGTCAACAAAGGTCCATCTAGTCAAGGCTCTGGTTTTTCCAGTGATCATGTAGGGATATGAGAGTTGGACTATCAAGAAAGCTGAGAGCCAAAGAATTGATGCTTTTAACTGTGGTGTTGGAGAAGACTCTTGAGAGTCTCTTGAACTGCAAGGAGATCCAACCAGTCCATCCTAAAGGAGATCAGTCTTGGGTGTTCATTGGAAGGACTGATGCTGAAGCTGAAACTCCAATACTTTGGCCACCTGATGTGAAGAGCTGACTCATTTGAAAAGACCCTGATTATTTTCAGAATATGAATAGAATGGCAGAGTCTGGAGCTCTAAATATTTACCCCTCCCCCCATGGAAACAAAGAGGCAAAAACTATCAGAACTTTGTTAGAACTCTAAAAGAGTCAAAGGTTTACAGCAACGAAGTAAAACCTGAATTAAGGAAAAGGCAACTAAATGATGACAGGAAAACTGCAGCATTTTTATCTGTGCCCCAACACTGTTCCAGTGTAATATGCTCTTGAAGACAGAAGTCTGAGTTCCCAATGTCAGACTGTGATTCATGGTTTCAGAGAGCATTGAGAACATATATTTTACTTCCAAAGTTTTGTGAATATCTGCTTTAATCTGTCAGGGGACTGTCTGAAGGATTTAGTGCTTGGCCCTGTTTTGAGGTTCATGGATCTCAAACTGGAAATGGCATGTTGCTTTAAGACACTGCAAGCAAAAGTAAGGACTCACAAGTAATCTGACATTTTAAATCACAATGGAAACATACAACTGACCACCTGGGAGAAAAATATGGGGAAGCTTCCTTTGGGAATTTAAGACACTCAAATGTATATAAGAGGATTTAGAAGGCCAAAAATATGCCCAAGAAAAGACCTGAGAAAATCCTAAGCTTTGACTTGGAACTGATTCCTAGACTTGATGCAAGCCTAAGAATCAAGTGAGTGCCCAGCACAGGATATGACTGCAAAAATTGGACAGGGTGTTTGATTTTTTTTCCCCCCAAAGAATGCATAAGAAAACAACTAGAACAGTTAAAAAAAAAATCATAACTACAGGGTGCAAAATCAATGCATTACAATCAGTTGTGTTTCTATGTATGGGCAATTAACAATCTGAAAAATGGAAAGCAGTACCACTTACAATATATTTATAAGGATAAAGCATCAATAGTTAGGAATAAATTAGGTTAATTAAACTCACCTTGCAAGGTGAAAGATGTAAAGAAATATAAAGATAGCCTAAATTCATGGATAAGAACACTTGATATTATTCTACCTGAAGCAACTCAGATTCAAAGCAATTCATTTTAACAGTATTTTTTTTCTTTGGTAAAGTGGAAAAGCCAATCATCCAATTCACATGGAGTTCCAAGGGGCTCAAAATAATCTTTAAAAATTAGAATAATGTTGAAAGACTTATTTCCTGATTTCAACATGCAGTATAATGCTACAGTAATCAAAACTGTTTTACTGGCATAAGAATAAATATATGCACTAATGAAATATAATTGGCATATGTCATTAAAAGCATGAAAAACAAAAGAAAAAACAGGTAAATTTTACTTCATCAAAATTAAAGACTTGTGAGTATAAAAGGACATCATCAAAGAAAGACACACTAAAAAGTTGTAGAAAATATTTGTAATTGCCATATCTGATATTCAGAATATATAAAAATCTTTTACAATGGAACAAAAAAGGCAAACAGCTCAATTAAAAGTCAGCAATGGACTGGAGTAGACAAAGGGTATACAAATGGCGAATAAGCACATGAAAATATTCTTATAATTATTAGTCATTAAGAAAATGCAAATCCAAACCATGAGATAATGTATCATACCTGTTAGTATGGTTATTTAGAAAAAAAGAAAAACAGAAAATAGCAAGTGTTGAAAAGAGTGTGAATAATTTGGAACACTTGTACATCATTGATGCGGATGTAAAGTGTTACATGTAGTAGCTGCTGTGGAAAACAATTTAGTGTTCCTCAGAAAAAATTCATCATGAAATTACTACGTGTCCCAGAAATTTCATTTTTAGATATATACTCCAATAATTTAAAACAAGGATTCAGATACTCATATCTCAATATTCATTGAAGCATTATTCACATTACTGAAAGATGAAAATAACCCGTGTCCATTCACAGATGAATGGATAAACAAAATGTGATATATACACACCATAGAATATTACTGATCTATAAAAAGAAATGAAGTTTTGATATACAGCATAGATAAACCTTGAAAACACTATACTGAAATAAACCAGACACATGAAGAAGTTGTGTGTGTTCCTTTTTGCATGAAATATCTAGACTAGAGAAAAAGTGACAAAAAATTAATTACTGGTTACCAGGGATTGGAAGTAGAGGAGAATGGTGTTATTATTTAATGATAACAGAATTTCTGTTTAGAGTGAGAAAAACTTCTAGAAATAAATAGTGGTGATAGATTGCATGAAACTGTTCATATAATTAATGTTACTAATTTATACTATTAAAAGTTGCTGAAATGGAAGAGATACTGTATATATGTATATATATATGTATATATATATATTACCACATTCATATCTTTTTATTTCAAAAATTATGCCCAAAATTCTTTAAGGGGAATATTATAGAATTGCATTTTAAATTGCTATGGAATGCATGTCTGTATGTGTTTATGTGATATCCAGGTGTATACTGAAGAAACTACAGCTCATCACTTAAATGTGAAAGCTCAAGAGTCAGATGCTAATGCCATGCCCAAATCCTGGAACTCTGTCTTACTAGGTGGACATACTTAGGCAGGTTTTTTATATTGTTTTTTTCTCAGTTTCTTCATCTGTAAAATAAAGCTTAAATTTTTCCATGTAAGATTCTTTTGAGGTGAACATATGCAAAATACTTAAGAGAGCATATAGTAAGCTCAAAAATATTAGCAATCATTTTATTCCCAGAATTTACACTTAATGTGAAAAGTGAAAGTAAAAGTCGCTCAGTAGTTTCCAACTCTTTGCGACTGCATGGACTATACAGTCCATGGAATTCTCCAGGCCAGAATCCTGGAGTGAGTAGACTTTCCCTTCTCCAGGGTGTCTTCCCAAATCGGGGATTGAACCCAAGTCTCCCACACTACAGGTGAATTCTTTACCAGTTGAGCCAAAAGGGAAGCCCAAATTTACACTTAAAATGCTGTCGAAACAGTTGGGCTGACAAACTGACACTGACTTTCAAGTGAAGAATTTTCTATTGATATGGCTATATATAACAAGCTAAAAAAAATAGAAAATAATCTCGTAACCATCAATCAATATCAATTATGATTTTTCAACTATATGAAGAATATGAAGCTAAGCAAAAATAATGTAAAAAGTAAACATAAAATATACTCATAAGCCAATGAATTTATAGTGTATTTGAATAATGCCTCATAAATGTCAATGTAGGCTTTTACATTTTGAAATAAATACCCATTGATAAGGATTATACCTCAAGATAGCAGAAGTTTGAAAAATAAATATTGGTAGGCTCTTTTTAGTCATGTATATTTTCTAGAAAGCTACCTCATCTGAACAAATGGCAGGTGTTATCTCTGATAGGTGAGCATTTTAACAACCTGCTGTGTCACAGATGCACAAATCCTAATACATACAGAATATAATCTTCTCAAACACAGAGATTCACTGTTAATTACTTTTTTTCCCCTGTAAGTTATATTTACAATTTTTTACAGGTTCTTAAATAACAAGGTTTACCCACAGGATATTATGTCAGTTTGTTTTTCATAGTCTATTTTAGGTGTGCTATTTCAGTTTTTTAAAAATAATATTTTAGGGAAAATCTGTAGCTGCTGACTAGTGTATAATGTTTTAATGCACTGGGGTTCCTTTTGTTATCTCTAAGAAGTGTACATGTTCTGTGCAGCTACAGACATAACATTAACTGTAATTTTGATATACTACTGATAAAAAAGGGTTTTCCTGGTGGCTCAGGCAGTAAAGCATCTGCCTGCGATGCAGGAGATGGGTCTGATCCCTGCATTGGAATGATCCCCTGGAGAAGGAAATGGCAACCTACTCTAGCACTCTTGTCTGGAAATTTCCATGGATGAAGAAGCCTGGTAGGCTACATTCCATGGGATCACAGAGTCAGACAGAGACTGAGCAATTTCACTGTAACACTGATAAAAAGACTTAAAAATAAGTGGTATAGAAGTTTAACATTTACAAATCACTTTTCCCATTCACAAATTATAATAACACTCATTATCAGTAGCATAAAAATGACATACTATGAGACTTGCTAAAAGAACACATGAGAGGTCAGCATTATATAAACATAATTAGTTCTAAAAAAAGACATTTTAAAGTAGCTAAAATTATTAATAATTTCACAGTAGAATGGTTAAAAAGATATGATTATGATTATATCTTTTCCACAGGGACTGTCTTGATCCCTGTCTCCTGTACAATGTCACTAACCTCAGTCCATAGTTCATGAAGCACTCTATCTATCAGATCTATTTCTGATAGATCTATTTCTNTTTTGATATACAGCATAGATAAACCTTGAAAACACTATACTGAAATAAACCAGACACATGAAGAAGTTGTGTGTGTTCCTTTTTGCATGAAATATCTAGACTAGAGAAAAAGTGACAAAAAATTAATTACTGGTTACCAGGGATTGGAAGTAGAGGAGAATGGTGTTATTATTTAATGATAACAGAATTTCTGTTTAGAGTGAGAAAAACTTCTAGAAATAAATAGTGGTGATAGATTGCATGAAACTATTCATATAATTAATGTTACTAATTTATACTATTAAAAGTTGCTGAAATGGAAGAGATACTGTATATATGTATATATATATGTATATATATATATTACCACATTCATATCTTTTTATTTCAAAAATTATGCCCAAAATTCTTTAAGGGGAATATTATAGAATTGCATTTTAAATTGCTATGGAATGCATGTCTGTATGTGTTTATGTGATATCCAGGTGTATACTGAAGAAACTACAGCTCATCACTTAAATGTGAAAGCTCAAGAGTCAGATGCTAATGCCATGCCCAAATCCTGGAACTCTGTCTTACTAGGTGGACATACTTAGGCAGGTTTTTTATATTGTTTTTTTCTCAGTTTCTTCATCTGTAAAATAAAGCTTAAATTTTTCCATGTAAGATTCTTTTGAGGTGAACATATGCAAAATACTTAAGAGAGCATATAGTAAGCTCAAAAATATTAGCAATCATTTTATTCCCAGAATTTACACTTAATGTGAAAAGTGAAAGTGAAAGTCGCTCAGTAGTTTCCAACTCTTTGCGACTGCATGGACTATACAGTCCATGGAATTCTCCAGGCCAGAATCCTGGAGTGAGTAGACTTTCCCTTCTCCAGGGTGTCTTCCCAAATCGGGGATTGAACCCAAGTCTCCCACACTACAGGTGAATTCTTTACCAGTTGAGCCAAAAGGGAAGCCCAAATTTACACTTAAAATGCTGTCAAAACAGTTGGGCTAACAAACTGACACTGACTTTCAAGTGAAGAATTTTCTATTGATATGGCTATATATAACAAGCTAAAAAAAATAGAAAATAATCTCGTAACCATCAATCAATATCAATTATGATTTTTCAACTATATGAAGAATATGAAGCTAAGCAAAAATAATGTAAAAAGTAAACATAAAATATACTCATAAGCCAATGAATTTATAGTGTATTTGAATAATGCCTCATAAATGTCAATGTAGGCTTTTACATTTTGAAATAAATACCCATTGATAAGGATTATACCTCAAGATAGCAGAAGTTTGAAAAATAAATATTGGTAGGCTCTTTTTAGTCATGTATATTTTCTAGAAAGCTACCTCATCTGAACAAATGGCAGGTGTTATCTCTGATAGGTGAGCATTTTAACAACCTGCTGTGTCACAGATGCACAAATCCTAATACATACAGAATATAATCTTCTCAAACACAGAGATTCACTGTTAATTACTTTTTTTCCCCTGTAAGTTATATTTACAATTTTTTACAGGTTCTTAAATAACAAGGTTTACCCACAGGATATTATGTCAGTTTGTTTTTCATAGTCTATTTTAGGTGTGCTATTTCAGTTTTTTAAAAATAATATTTTAGGGAAAATCTGTAGCTGCTGACTAGTGTATAATGTTTTAATGCACTGGGGTTCCTTTTGTTATCTCTAAGAAGTGTACATGTTCTGTGCAGCTACAGACATAACATTAACTGTAATTTTGATATACTACTGATAAAAAAGGGTTTTCCTGGTGGCTCAGGCAGTAAAGCATCTGCCTGCAATGCAGGAGATGGGTCTGATCCCTGCATTGGAATGATCCCCTGGAGAAGGAAATGGCAACCTACTCTAGCACTCTTGTCTGGAAATTTCCATGGATGAAGAAGCCTGGTAGGCTACATTCCATGGGATCACAGAGTCAGACAGAGACTGAGCAATTTCACTGTAACACTGATAAAAAGACTTAAAAATAAGTGGTATAGAAGTTTAACATTTACAAATCACTTTTCCCATTCACAAATTATAATAACACTCATTATCAGTAGCATAAAAATGACATACTATGAGACTTGCTAAAAGAACACATGAGAGGTCAGCATTATATAAACATAATTAGTTCTAAAAAAAGACATTTTAAAGTAGCTAAAATTATTAATAATTTCACAGTAGAATGGTTAAAAAGATATGATTATGATTATATCTTTTCCACAGGGACTGTCTTGATCCCTGTCTCCTGTACAATGTCACTAACCTCAGTCCATAGTTCATGAAGCACTCTATCTATCAGATCTATTTCTGATAGATCTATTTCTCACTTTCACTGTATAATCATAAGGGATTTGATTTAGGTCATACCTGAATGGTCCAGTGGTTTTCTCTACTTTCTTCAATCTAAGTCTGAATTTGGTAATAAAGAGTTCATGATCTGAGCCACAGTCAGCCCCCAGTCTTATTTTTGCTGACTATACAGAGCTTCTCCATCTTTGGCTGCAAAGAATATAATCAATCTGATTTTGGTATTGACCATCTGGTGATGTCCATATCTAGAATCTTCTCTTGTATTGTTGGAAGAGGGTGTTTGCTATGACCAGTGTGTTCTCTTGGCAAAACTCTATTAGCCTTTGCCCTGGTTCATTCCTCATTCCAAGGCCAAATTTACCTGTTACTCCAGGTGTTTCTTGACTTTCTACTTTTGCATTCCAGTCCCCTATAATGAAAAGGACATCTTTTTTGGGTGTTATTTCTGAAAGGTCTTGTAAGTCTTCATAGAACTGTTCAACTTCAGCTTCTTCAGCATTACTGGTTGGGGCATAGACTTGGATTACTGTGATATTGAGGAATGATGCTAAAGCTGGAACTCCAGTACTTTGGCCACCTCATGTGAAGAGTCGACTCATTGGAAAAGATTCTGATACTGGGAGAGATAGGGGACAGGAGGAAAAGGGGACGACAGAGGAAGAAATGGCTAGATGGCATCACCAACTCGATGGACGTGAGTTTAAGTGAACTCCAGGAGTTGGTGATGGACAGGGAAGCCTGGCTTGCTGCAATTCATGGGGTCGCAAAGAGTTAGACACAACTGAGTGACTGAACTGAATTGATGAATATATCTGGAAAATACATCTAAAATAATATAAATATTTAAAATAATTCTATTTATCTTATAAGGTACAATGGGATTAGGTCATTTTAATAACGTTTTTTGAATCCTTCAAGAATGCATTAAGCTAAGTTTTGTTTATGCATTGCCTGAGTTTGTAATTTTGCTAAAATTTAATAGCGTGTTACACTATGTTTCAGGCTTCCCAGGTTGTCCTAGAGGTAAGAGTCTGCCTGTCAATGCAGGAAACATAAGAGATGCAGGTTTGATTCCAGGGTGAGGAAGACCCCCTGGAGGAGTGTATGACACCCCACTCCAGTATTCTTGCCTGAAGAATCTCATGGACAGAGGAACCTGGCAGGTTATAGTCCATAGGATTGCACAGAGTCTGACATGACTAAAGCAACTTAGCATGCATGCACACATACTGTTCCAGAGAACAATCAAAAATAATGCTGTTTTGTCAAAATATTTTAAGGCTTCATCAATTTTCCCAAGGACCTCTCTCAATTCTTTGGAGGTAAAAGATGTGCTTCAGAAGAGAAGCACACATTCTATTATTATTATTCTTGTTAATATTTTTCTTCAATTTTTAAACAGTCCAACTGCTACACCATCTTTGTCAAAGGCTTTCTTTATGTGCAACTCAGGTAATTCTAACATTATTGGCTTCATGAAGTCAAGTAGTTCTTGTAAGATGGCAACTGCACTTTGCATTATACTTCATGGGTTTGTCAGATGTATACAATAATTGGAAACCACAAGGAAAATAACTGAAAAAGATGCTGCTCAATGTACTGTGATAAATACTGTTGGGGAGTAGAAGAGAATTTGAAGTGTGAGCCAGTTTTAATTAGTGTTATTAATGTAAACCAGTGTTATTAGTAAATAATGTCATGCTATGATGACTTTTAGGGCCTCCCAGATGACTCAAGTGGTAAAGAATCTGCCAGCAATGCAGGAAAAGCAGGAGAGGGAGGTTCTTTCCCTGAATTAGAATATCCCTTGGAGAAGGAAATGGCAATTCACTCTAGCATTCTTGCCTGGAAAATCCCATGGACAGAGGAGTCTGGTGGTCTACAGTCGACAGGGCTGCATAAAGTCAGACACAACTCAATGACTGAACATGCATGCAGTGATAACGTTCATTTTCTAACAATGTTGTAGATAATACCTACTTTGGACACTGAAGAATTCTCATACACCTAGAAATTTGAGTAGAATTTTTGCATTGAAGTTTGATTTATCATTTATTGTTTCCTAAAGTGATAAAATCACCAGTTATATTTAAAAGACTTTCAGGTATGTCTTACAATGGCTAGTGAGTAAAGCACCTCTGCTTATCTTGGAAATTTTAATGGTAAACTTGCAGTCTATAGTTGAAACACTAATTGAAAAAATTTATGCATTTATGTATAATAGTTCTGAAAAGGGGTTAACCATCATTTATTTGAATAGCAGTCTTGAAGTGCAGTTTATTATTCCATCACATTAGCCCATTTTAAATTTAACCTTTCTCATTGTCATAAAAATCTATCCTCACATTTGTTTTATATTTGAAAGCAGACCCTCAAAACACAATCTTTTGTTGATTCTACTTAAAAATTCTGCACGTATGCAGACCAAGGCATATTTCCATTTCATAAAACAATATTATATAAATGCACAATTTGATATGCTGCTTTAAGTGTTGTTTCTTCCAGGCAAAAGTTCTCTAGTTCCTTGTATCATTCCACATGACATCTTTATGCCCCACTGTTACAATGCCTGGATTCAATTTGTTTGTAGATGTCCATCTTAAAATGAGGTATCCAGAACTAATCAAGTCCTTTAAGAGACATCCCTCAAGGGTATAAAAGGCTTTGACTATTTTTGTAATAGTTCTCTCAAAGAATAAAACAGTCTTATTTCCTAAAGTTCTTGCTTGCGCTGAAACTGACAAGTAGTGATCTATTACAACCCTTTCTTAAGGTGACTTATGTCTCATGTCATTTCTCTTACCTCAAATCCTACTTGTGAAAAATAGAATGCCTTAAAAAACAACAACCAAAAAGAACTGCATCTTATCTCTACTGTTGTGCTGTCTCCTTTTAATCAGTATGTGTCTGTAAAATACTGATATACATTATACATATCTATTATGCATGTATACTTATGAAAAATACCAAAATGTCTTATAATAAAATAATGCTTATGCTCCCTATAAATTTAATATATAAGAATACAATTTTAAAACTTTACGTGTTTATATACCCTATACCTTCTCCTTCCTTCATAAGAGCAGATCATATATATTTTTTTAATTTCCTACCATTTATACTAATTTAAATCTCATTTAAATATATTTTCTGGAAAAGAGCAAGAATTATAATATATAGAGATTCTGTTAACTTCAAAGTTATTAGATTTTTTGACTTTTGTTTTAAAAATTCACATAAACAACATGCTCCCAAATAATGAGGATAGTATTGTAATTACAAAAGCATTCTCTTTACTGAAATAAGCATATTTGTAAGCTCAATATCAATACTTATAACAAAACAGAATATACACTTTCAAAGAATTTATCTTCTAGAGGAAGAAGAAGAAAACATATGAGTAAAAATTATAAGTTGTAATAAATATTATAGCAAATGTGATACATAAAAATAAAAATTTAGCAATTTTCTTTTCAAAAGATGGTCAGAAATTTTCTGACTAGGCAATAATTCTGCTGAAGTATATAATCAGCTAATTCATGAAAGATGCAGAACTCATATTCCAGAAATAAGAATTTTTAAACATTGATTCTTCACCAATGTAACTCTGTCATTAGAAGACATTGGAATATCTTCAAATTTTTGTAGAGAAGAAATCCAGCATAATGAAATGCTCAATATATAAAAGTTGTTACTCAAGTCTAGTGACAAATGAAAAAATATATTTAAATATGACAAACGGGAAGGTTTACCACTCAAAGACTTTGGAATTAATTATTGCATTGTCTTTAAGAATAAGATGAGAGAGCAAATATACAAATGGAAGATGGCCGGACCATTTACAAGAATGGATATCTCACTCCAGAACTATGCAGTAATCATTCCAGAAAGTCAAACAGTGAACTCTGGAGCAATTTGCAGAGAAATAGCCAAAACCTGGTCACCAGCTACAAACTTCCATATAATTTGCCTGTATTTCTCTAATTTAGTGCAAAACAGATAAAACTAAATATGCTTTTCCAGATAATTATGTAAGAAGCCCCACTCTACTTAGTCTTCCTATAGCATCCCCATGCTAACAACATCCAGGCAAAACACACCTGAAGTCTTTAAGACTTTGAGTCTCTCTCAAAGCAAATGGTAGTGGTTGCCTCACTTGCTATAGTAATTGCAGCAGAAATAGTCTCTGCTTATTCCTAGTTGTATGATTTAACTTTATTTTCAGAAAAGAAATAAGAAATTTAACAGACTGACTTGGATGGATGAAACAAGGTGAACAGAGACTAATAAAAGTGTAGGTAAATCAGAATAAACATTGTTAGTAGAATAATAATTTGAATAATTGTATTAACAAAGGGAGTTTAAAAAAAAGGGAAGAATTAAAATAGAAGAGTGAAATAATATAAATGGCATTATGAGGTAACTCACTCAAATGTCTTCATCTTATTCTAGTTCAGTTCAGTTCAGATCAGTCACTCAGTCATGTCTGACTCTTTGTGATCCCATGGACTGCAGCATAAGCTTCCCTGTCCATCAACAACACCTGAAGCTTACTCAGACTCATGTCCATTGAGCTGGTGAGTCCATTCAATCATCTCATTTCCTGTTCTCCCCTTCACCTCCCACCGTCAATATTTCCAGCATCAGGGTATTTTCCAATGAGTCAGTTGCCGAAGTACTGGAGTTTCAGCTTCAGCATCAGTCCTTCTCATGAATATTCAGAACTGATTTCCTTTAAGATTGACTGGTTGGATCTCCCTGCAGTCCAAGGAACTCTCAAGAGTCTTCTTCAATACCACAGTTCAAAAGCATCAGTTCTTCAGTGCTCAGTTTTCTTTATAGCCCAAATCTCACATCCATACACGACTACTGGAAAAACAATAGCTTTGACTAGACAGGGCTCTGTTGGCAAAGTAACATCTCTGCTTTTTAATATGCTGTCTAGGTTGGTCATAACTTTCCTTCCAAGGAGTCTTTTAATTTTATGGTTGCAGTCACCATCTACAGTGATTTTGGAGCCATGAAAAATAAAGTCTGACACTGTTTCCACTGTTTCCCCATCTATTTCCCATGAAGTGATGGGACCGGATGCCATGGTCTTAGTTTTCTGAATGTTGAGTTTTAAGTCAACTTTTTCACTCTCCTCTTTCACTTTCATCAAGAGGCTCTTTAGTTCTTCTTCACTTTCTGCCATAAGGGTGACATCATCTGTATATCTGAGGTTATCGATATTTCTCCCAGAAATCTTGATTCCAGCTTATGCTTCCTCCAGCCCAGTGTTTCTCATGATGTACTCTGCATATAAGTTAAAGGAGCAGGGTGACAATATACAGTCTTGACATACTCTTTTCCCTATTCGGAATCAGGCTGTTGTTCCATGTCCAGTTCTAACTGTTGCTTCTTGACTTGCATGCAGGTTTCTCAGGAAGCAGGTCAAGTGGTCGGGTATTCCCATCTCTCTCAGAATTTTCCACAGTTTGTTGTGATCCACACAGTCAAAGGCTTTGGAATAATTAACAAAGCAGAAATAGATGCTTTTCTGGAATTCTCTTGCTTTTTCAATGATCCAATGGATGTTGGCAATTTGATTTCTGGTTCCTCTGCCTTTTCTAAATCCAGCTTGAACATCTGTAATTTCATGGTTTACATACTATTGAAGCCTGACTTGGAGAATTTTAAGCACAGCTTTGCTAGTGTGTGAGATGATTGCAATTGTGCAGTAGTTGGAACATTCTTTGACATTGCCTTTCTTTGGGTTTGGAATGAAAAATGACCTTTTCCAGTCCTGTGGCCACTGCTGAGTTTTCCAAATTTGCTGGCATATTGAGTGTAGCATTTTAACAGCATCATCTTTCAGGATTTGGAATAGCTCAACTGGAATTCCATCACCTTCACTAGCTTTGTTTGTAGTGATGCTTTCTAAGGCCCATTTGACTTCACATCCCAGGATATCTGGCTCTAGATGAGTGATCACACCATCGTGATTATCTTGGCCATGAAGATTTTTTTTGTATAGTTCTTCTGTTTATTATTGCCACCTCTTAATATCTTCTGCTTGTGTTAGGTCTATACCATTTCTGTCCTTCATTGTACCCATCTTTGCATGGAATGTTTCCTTGGTATCTCTAATTTTCTCGAAGGGATCTCTAGTCTTTCTCATTCTACTATTTTCCTCTATTTCTTTGCACTGATCACTGATATTTTCTCTTTGTTAAATCAAGTGTTTTCATGAACAATTTAAGAATAAATATGCCCTAGTTGAAATAAAGAGAAGAAAATGACAAAATCAAGAAAACTTAAACAATTCTTTAGATAGCAGAAGAGTTATAGATGCAGATTCAGCAGAATCCTAGAAAATGCTAGAGAAGGCAAAAAGCCAAGTCTGTTATAAGATTTTTACTTTTCTTTTGTATGTTTTTTTTTTTAATTTTTTGTCATGTCTATCTGAACATTTGCCACAGTTGCTATGAAATTTACTACTCTTCTTTTTCAATATCTATTGCCATGTCAGTTTCTTCACAGAATACACCCTTCATTCACAAGTAGTTTTCATTGGAGCTTGACATATGCATGTTAAAGAGAATAAATATTATTATGCCCATCATGTGGATGATAGTACTAAGTCTTACATACTGCTGCTGCTAAGTAGCTTCAGTCGTGTCTGACTCTGTGTGACCCCAGAGACAGCAGCCCACCAGGCTCCTCCATCCCTGGGATTCTCTAGGCAAGAACACTGGAGTGGGTTGCCATTTCCTTCTCCAATGCATCAAAGTGAAAATTGAAAGGGAAGTCGCTCAGTCATGTCTGACTCCTAGCGACCCCATGGACTGCAGCCTTCCAGGCTCCTCCGTCCATGGGATTTTCCAGGCAAGAGTACTGGAGAGGGGTGCCATTGCCTTCTCTGAAGCTATACATAGTTTATGCAAATTCTATAAGTAATTTAAGTAGCATACATGGTAGACTAGCTACTAGTCTTCAGGTGGAACCTAATACACTACATTCTAGTGTATCTGGTGTATTCTTTACAGCATTCTGGTAACCTCTAGATTGTCAATGGATCATATGCATTATTCTCCAATTAAATGAGGTTAAGAGTAACATATATTCACATTATTAGAAACTCAAAGAACAGTCTCTGTATTAGACAGAAAGTGACATTTTAACATTATTATTCAATTAGAAACNTGATAAAACAAATAAAAATACTCACAGGTTAGTTTCTATCTGCTTAAACTTTCTCAGTCTGATCTCTAACTACAAACAAATCAGCTCTTCTCCAGCATCATCTAAAAAATTCCCTGTGCCTCAACATTGATTGTGTTAGGAGAGTGATTCTCCAAGTAATTCTCCACATCAACAAACAATGTGTTTTATGTCCACTGTCTAAACACATATTTTGTGCCAAGTATTTTCAAGAGGCCTGCCCAGTCATAGTTTCGTAAGGCTTACCAATGACTGATCCTAAATAATTTGCCCAGAAATTAGAAACCGAGAGTAAATATTAGGACAGTAAAATTCTTGGTACTTAACTTCAGAAACAATGGAATAGTAATGACTGATATGTTTACAAGGACAACAAAGGACTATCTTAAAATGATTATACATTGATTATGAAATAAATTCCATTTAGTTTAATGAGCTAAGAAATGTTGATGTAACTATATGTAGAAATAGTCACTTCCTTGTATTAGAGCCAGAAAGCAGATCAGATAAACTATTTAGTTTAATTATAAACTTGCTTGTCATAATCTTCAAACTACAGTTTGGAACATAATCCACAGAATTTATTGCTCAAATTTTCATTTCCTAGTCAATTTCTCATGATTCAGAAACTTCTTTAGATACAGAGCCTCTCCCATTGCTCATATACTTTGCTGACACAGTAAATATACTGCCAAAAATGAATGGGTGGAAGAAGTATTATAAATATTACAGAAGTTCAAAAATTCTGTGTGTAGGAAAAATAGGTGTGTGTGTATACTTTTTCATGTAAATTCTAGTTAATTTTTTTTGTCTTACTGAAATTTTATCTTACTATATATATATTTATATTATATATATAGTATATATAGTATGTTTTTGTGTATATATATATATATATATATATATATATTTAAGTCTTACACCAAAGGAATTTTTTCTACAATTGATATTGTTCCATTTGAAAATCACGTTTTTCAAACTTCAAGCTGCTTACCTATAACCTGGGATGAGCTCTGTATTCTGAGTTTCTATTAAGTTTTCAAGTAATGCCAATGCCACTGGTCCACATGCCATGTTTAATCCACATTTTATGTGGGATAAACAGAAGCAAAGATTAAAGTGCTATGTGGTGAGGAAAAAATATTTTTTTATTAGACAAATTTAATTATGTTTCAACATTGACTTGGAGAAGAAAATGGCAACCCACTCCTATTCTTGCCCATAGACAGAGGAACCTGGCAGGCCATGGTCCATAGGGTTGTAGAGAATCGGGCATGACTGAAGTGACTAAGCATGCATGCACGCACAACATTGACTTCATGTGAATAAAAACTTTTAAATAATTTTTCCATGTAGATTTGGATTGTTATTCCACATAGAAGTTCCTCAGAAAATGAAAAGTAGAACCATCATATGATTTAGGAAGCCCGGTTTTGGATATACATCCAAAGGAAATTAAAACAAAGTAATGAAGAGACGTCTTCACATCCATGTTTATAGTGGCATTTTGGCATTTTTCACAATAGCCAAGATCTGGAAACAACTTAAATGCCTGTCAATGGGTGAATGGATAAAGAAGATGTGGTACTAATATAAAACAAAATATTATTTACCATGAGAAGAAGAAAATCCTGCCCATTTGTGACATGGATAAGGGCATTATACCAAAAAAAGACAATTCAAATGAGGAAAACACTGTATAGTGTTACTTACAGTGAAATAAAAAGGTGAGCTTATAGAAGCAGAAAGTAGAATGATGCGTCCCAGGGAAGGAAGGGTGGGAAATGAGGCAATGTTAAAGGATACTAATTAGAAAATGAGTAAGTCCTGAACCTCTAATGCACAGCACTGTAATTAGAGTTAATACTAATGTATTATACATTTAAAAGTTGTCGAAAGATTAGATCTTGTGTTCTCATGGCAAAAAAGTTATAATTATGTGACCTGATGGACATGGTAGCTAATGCTACAGTGGCAATCATATTTCAATACATAAGTGTATCAACTCGACACACAGTGCACCTTAAACTTACACAATTTCATATATCAGGTATATTTCAATCAAAAACATGGTTCTAAGGTTCAAATAGAATGACATATGTTAAAGTGCTTTTTATATGATAAAGCACAATATATGCATATGATATTGTTTTTGTATGTATTTGTGTTAGGTGTTTTCTACCCCTCCCCCAATAAACATTGTTGTCAGTTTGTATTCTTTTCTTAGCTGTGAAAACTCTCTAAAAAAAACATTCAACAATAGCAAAGGCTGCCACCACTAAACCAATTTGATAGAAGGATCCAAGAGGGGAGAGGACTGAAGATTTTCTTTCCTCTGTAGTTCTAGTTATAAAGCCCAGATTTAGAAGGAGAAAATCGTTCTGGTATGGCATATAAATTTTAAGATGCTTTCACTGAGTTCATTTGTATTCTAGATTGGTGTCCTGAAGAATTTTACCTTAGTAAATATATATACATACATATATATATATGAATATATATTTTGTCCTTTAAAAATATTAAAGGGAATATGTCATCTGCACAAAAATGTGTTATTATAGTCATTGATCATGTAAGAACATAGATAAGATTCTGGACTTATTTGCAGCTAGCTACAAACCAACCAGCGACTTCATATTTGATATATAGATGAAGTAAAATTGCTTTAAAACTAATGCAGAATTTATTTGTAGTGCACAGTTTATTAGTATACATGAAGATGAATTAGGACCTGCAAGCTATATTAAATTTAATGCATAAGAAAGGGAAGTAATGAATTACTTGAAAATCATTTTAAAGTGTCATTGCTAATGTAGCTGCTAAACCACAATAGTACTAACTATAGAAACAAATATTAAACCTGCCAGAGTCCACAAACTATGTTTTACACAATTTCTTAAAGAAAGACATTTAACTCCTAGCTACATGTATAAATGCAGTATGAAAGTATAAGCACCAAATCTCAAAAAAAAAAGAAAAATCAATAGTTTGATACCCATACAAGAAATTTTATTCTAGTTGATTAAAACAAAAGCTGTTTTTATTGTTAAAGGGATGGAACATGAGATTTATTAATTTCATATTTCTGATGGTTGAAAGAAAATGTGATCAATGAAGGGATGAGCCTGAAACTGCACTTGAGCAGTGGCTTTATTTATCATCCCTGCTCAGTTAGCTGACTTCACTATCTGGAACTCTACTGGCTAAGCCTTTTAGTATGCACTAAATCTTAGCCGCATAAAAGTGAAGCTAAAGAGTATTTACAGGTCTTTTCATACAAAGTGGTAATCAGCACTCCATTTTTAATCTTATACCAATACTTTGCAATCTGCATACCAATGCAGTGCAAATAGCATATTTACTTTAGAAATGAGCATAATTAGATTATATAGATCATAGCTGAATTAGACTGAGTGACCTTTAGCTAGCTTTCTCTGATAACTCAAGAAAATTTTATTACTTGGCTGTTTTTCCTCTTTTAATCAAAGTTATCATTTTTTGGTGTGTCTCTAGAATCTTTGGAATCTTTCACAGTTTGGTTTATATAATTTTTTTTCCACCAATCAGGAATGAGTTATAGTGTTGAACACAGAGCTAGAGTGTTGAACACATCTAGATAAGGAGGAGAAATACAAATCACAAAATAAAGGATGATGTGAGAATCTCATAATTAGAGTTAGTATGATTTTTGCAATTATATGTTTAATTAGCATCTTTGATGATGTGCTTTATTTCTATGCATAATTTAAATCAAATTGATATACATTACATAGCTGGGACTCCCCTGGTGGCTCAGACTGTAAAGAATCTGCCTGCAATGAAGGAGACCCAGGCTTGAAACCTGGGTCAGGAAGATCCCCTGGAGAAGGGCATGGCAAGCCACTCCAGTATCCTTGCCTGAAGAATTCCATGGATAGAGTAGCCTGGTAGGCTACAGTCCATGGGGTTGCAAAGAGTCAGACACAACTGTCTAGCACTTTAATTTTTTATTTGCATTGCATAGTTCAACCTACCTTTTTCAGTTAACAACACGTCAGAAATGTGCATCAGATAATTCAATGTCTTCTAGTCATTTATTCACTGAAGTAGTTTTGTATTTCTATTATGTTTCTCATACAAGTGGTTAAGTGGTGACAACTGCATGTTTGTTTAAAGAATTTTCCTCCTAGAACACAAAAGATAAAGAGAAGAGAGTGGTGATAGATATGATAACAGTAAAGCTCAGCTCCTCTGATTAAGGAAATACAAGTGTATTAGGAGCTATTTATAACCTTAACACATTTTTTATCTTACTTCTAGGTCCTCTCAACAAACACAAATCCATATAAAGCAGGCATTCATTTTTATACACATGTCAGTGAAAATAACTCTTGTACCCTCAGAATAATTAAGGGTTAAATTCACAGCACACATGCATCCACCTCTTTATTCTTTAACCAGGGAAATTTTAAAACTTTGGTAAAATAACACAAAGGCAGACTGACAGACTACCACCAAGAATATTTGTTGTTAGCATGGTCATAAAACTTGTTTCCAGGTCATCTCTGTTCAGAAAAAGATCTCATGAGAGTAAAAGTGTCTCATTTGGATGAGTGCAACAGACTATATTTACAGAGTGACTATGAAATACCATAAGTTGGTAATAAATATGAATATTTACTTAATTTGTAAAGCAAGCAAAATATGGGCTTCTTCAGAGGCCTATCTCACAAAATATGTAGTAAATGTGGGTGATTGCGTGGATATCTAAATGTCAACTGTTTCTAAATTTATAAAGATATATAATTGTGATTCACTTTCCTGTATTTTATATTGTACCTAATAAACAAACCACAGCATTCTCATAGTTAGTTTGGGTCATTTTCCTCACCCAGATGTGATCCCTGATACCCATTCACCTTAAAGATGTATTGTGAATTTTTGCTCAAATTATTTTAGTCCAAGCCTCCTTGAGAGCTCCTAGAAACCTGTTCTAACTGATCTCTTGCTTTCATTCTTATAATGTNTTTATATTGTACCTAATAAACAAACCACAGCATTCTCATAGTTAGTTTGGGTCATTTTCCTCACCCAGATGTGATCCCTGATACCCATTCACCTTAAAGATGTATTGTGAATTTTTGCTCAAATTATTTTAGTCCAAGCCTCCTTGAGAGCTCCTAGAAATCTGTTCTAACTGATCTCTTGCTTTCATTCTTATAATGTTTGATTAACTCTCTATGCTTTAACCAGAGTGATGTTTAATAAAATAACATCATCTTTTTATTTAAACTAATCAGTGTATTCCCACTAACCTCAAATGAAAATGTAGTATTTAATCACAGCTATACAGTTGGTCCACTGGAGAAGGGAATGGCAAACCACTTCAATATTCTTGCCTTGAGAACCAACCCCATGAACAGTATGAAAAGGCAAAATGATAGGATATTGAAAGAGGAACTCCCCAGGTCAGTAGGTNTGCTGTGAAAGGGCTGCACTCAACGTGCCAGCAAATTTGGAAACACAGCAGTGGTCACAGGACTGGAAAAGGTCAGTTTTCATTCCAATCCCAAAGAAAGGCAATGCCAAAGAATGCTCAAACTACCACACAATTGCACTCATTTCACATGCTAGTAAAGTAATGCTTATGGTGGTTATCTATCTAAGTGATTTCTGCTTAAGATTATGATTATATATGCACAGTCATCTACAAAATGTGATTGTTTTATATCATCTGGTTACAGTAAAACCTCATAAAATAGTTGTGTACCTTAGATTTATCTAATATTTAAGTTTTAAATATTTGCATAAATTATTTTGTCCGTAGTATCAGTATCCCTTCATATATCTAATTATTTGAATCCTCTTCTGAAGCACTTCCTTTTCCACAGTTGGTTTCTTGCTTATAATTTATATCTTAAGTCCTATATCCTTCATTCTTACCTTTCAATTTTGCCAGTGTCAATAAGTTTACCAATGCTCATTACTCCATCTACTACATTTACATTGAAAACCACTTGTACAGTATTGATCATTTATATGCAGGACTATAACCTAACACTTTGAAATTTTGCATGATTTAGATAATGGACTTTTATTTCAGTCCTGCCAGATTAAAAACAACCCAGAGGGATGTGGAGGGAAGGGAGATGGGAGTGAGGTTCAGGATGGGGAGACACATGTGTACCAATGGGTGATTCATGTTGATGTATAGCAAAAACTACCACAATATTGTAAAGAAATTATCATATGATTAAAATTAATTCAAAAAATAAATTTTCTATTATGTCTTTATTATTACAGATTTTCTCTTTCTTTCACTGATATGTCCAAGGGTGGGAATTTATGTCATCTTTAATTAGTATTCTTATATTTGTCTTTTGTTCTTTGTTTGCTCCTAGTACTTATTTCATAGTCTCATTTGAATTCATCTTTTATATTTCTATCCCCATAACCCTCTCTCTAATCCGTTCTCTCTTAAATAACCATAAATATTTTCTATCTTGTTCACAATGTCCAGATACCTTCTGTTACTCAGCACCACCAAACTGCATTTTAAAATATATTGGAAACTCATGTTCACTTGAGATGAAAAAATAAATTAATTAATTAATAAATTAATAAAAAAATAAAATATATTTTTCATTTTATTTACTGCCATACAAGAACTAAAAGAACACACATGCACTTGTATACATACACATACACACACACACACCTCCCAAATCGAACTTCTAAAATCTTTTGATAAATTTGATTCTTTTAAAAATTAACTTACTATTTCATTTACTTTCTTAACAATGGAATATATTATTTTCCTCCATATCATTCAGTATGTTGATACCCAGCTTTAATTTTTTTATTGTTTTTTCCCTTCTCTATACCCATTTGAGATACAGCATTTAGAGATAATTTAAATGTATCCATTAATACTACTTCTGCCACATGTTGGACTATTTCTTCTTTATATCTTGTACCATAAATATCTTGCACCGTAAATATTATTCCTTGAATATATATGTATTATTTACACACTGGGTTGATCAAAAAGTTATTTTGATTTTTAAGTAAAAATAGCTTCATTTTAACCAAGAAATTTATTGAACAATATATTTATCATTTTGTTCCACTACTATCTGCCATTTTTTCAAGAAACTTCAAAATACCATATTCCCAAAACTTTTCATTTTTTGAGTAAAAAAAGGTACATTTTACAGTCTTCCAGGGAACTGAAATTTTTTCCATTATGTGAACTTGGTAAAGACTAAAGGGAATGGAAATCTGAAGGTTCAATGTCTGAGGGATACAATAGATAAATCAGAACTTCCAGGGCAAGTTGTAACAGTTTTTGCACCATCGGCAAAGGAATATGTCATGCTATCTTGATGGACGATTCATTTAGGTTCAGTTCAGTTGCTCAGTCATGTCCAACTCTGCCACTCATGGACCGCAGGCTCCATGCCAGGCTTCCCTATCCATCATCAATTCCCAGAGCTTGCTCAAACTCATGACCATCAGGTTAGCGATGTCATTCAACCATCTCATCCTCTGTCGTCCCATTCTCCTACTGCCTTAAATCATTCCAAGAATTAGGGTCTTTTCCAAGGTGTCAGTTATTCGCATTATGTAGCCAAAGTATTGGAGGCTTCAGCTTCAGCATCAGTCCTTCCAAAAAATATTCAGAACTGTTTTCCTTTAGGATTGACTGGTTTGATTTCCTTGCAGTCAAGAGACTGTCAAGAGTCTTCTCCAAAACCACAGTTCAACTGCATGAATTTTTCAGTGCTCAGCTTTCTCTATGGTCTAACTCTCACAGGCATGCATTATTACTGGAAAAACCACAGCTTTGACTAGACAGACTTTTGTCAGCAAAGTAGTGTCTCTGCTTTTTAATATGCTATCTAGGTTGGTCATAGCTTTTCTTCCAAGGAGAAAGTCTTTTAATTTTGAAGCTGCAGTCACAATTTGCAGTGATTTTGGAGCCCAAGGAAAAAGGTCTGTCATTGTTTCCATTGCCTCCCCACTTATTTGCTATAAAATGATGGGACCAGATGCCATGAGTTAGTTTTTTGAATGTTGAGTTCTAAGCTAGCTTTTTCATTCCCCTATTTCACTTTCATCAAGAGGCTTTTATGTTCATCTTTGATTTATGCCATGAGGCTAGTGTCATCTGTATGTCTGAGATTATTGATACTTCTTCTGACATTCTTGATTCCAGCTTGTGCTTCATCTGCCAAGATATTATTCATGATGTGTTCTGCATATAAGTTACATAAGCAGGTTGACAATATATAGCCTTGATGTACTCCTTTCCCTATTTGGAACCAGTCCATTATTCTATGTCCAGTTCTAACTGTTGCTTCTTGACCTGCATAAAGATTTCTCAGGAGGCAAGTAAGGGATTCTGGTATTCCCATTCTTGAATAGTGATCCACACACTCAAGGCTTTAGTCAATGAAACAGAAGTAGATGTTTTTCTGGAATTATCTTGCATTTTGTATAGTCTAACAGATGTTGACAATTTGATCTCTGGATCCTCTGCCTATCTTGAACTTGTGGAAGTTCTTGGTCCATGTACTGCTGAAGCATAGCTGGGAGAATTTTGAGCTTTAGTTTACTAGCATGTGAGATGAGTGCAACTGTGTGGTAGTTTGAACATTCTTTGACATTATCTTTCTTTGAGATTGAAATGAAAACTGACCTTTTCCAGTCCAGTCCTGTAGCCACTGCTGAGTTTTCCAAATGTGCTGACATACTGAGTGCAGCACTTTCACAGCATCTTCTTTTAGGATTTGAAATAGCTCAGCTGGAATTACATCACCTCCACTAGCTTTGTTTTTAGTGATACTTTCTAAGACACACTTGACTTCACACTCCAGGATGTCTGTTTCTAAGTGAGTGATCACACCATTTTGGTTATCTCGGTCATTAAGATTTTTTTTTTTGGTAGAGTTCATCTGTGTATTCTTGCCACCTATTCTTAATATCTTCTTCTTCTGTTAGGTTCATAACATTTCTGTCCTTTATTTTGCCCGTCTTTGCATGAAATATTCCTTTGACATCTCTAATTTTCTTGAAGAGATCTCTAGCCTTTCCCATTCTATTGTTTTCCTCTGTTTCCTTGCACTGAACACTTAGGAAGACTTTCTTATCTCTCCTTGCTATTCTTTGGAACTCTGCATTCAAATGGATATATCTTTCCTTTTCTCCCTTGCCTTTTTCTTCTCTTCTTTTCTCAGCTATTTTCAAGGCCTTGTCAGGCTGCCATTTTGCTTTTTTGCATTTCTTTTTCTTGAAGGTGGTTTTGATCATCACCTCCTGTACAATGTTAGAAACCTCCATTCATTGCTCTTCAGGCACTCTCTCAGGCCTAATCCTTTAAATCTATTTGTCATTGCCACTGTATAATTGTAAGGGATTTGGTTTAGTTCATATCTGAGTGGCCTAGTTGTTTTTCCTACTTCCTTCAATTTTAATCTGAAATTTTCAGTACTTCATGATCTGAGCCACAGTCAGATCCCAGTCTTGTTTTTGCTGACTGTGTAGAGCTTCTCCATTTTCAGCTGCAAAGGAAATAATCAATTTGATTTCAATATTGACCATCTGGTGATGTCCATGTGTACTGTCATCTCTGTCATTGGAAGAGTGATCAGTCAGCTCTCAGCAAAACTCTGTTAGCCTTTGACCTGCTTCATTTTGTACTCTAAGGCCAAATTTGATGGCAGTTTATATATTTGCTATTGTCTAACAATCCTGGGCAATTTTGTCCAATGCTGCTTTCATTTGGTTGAGAGAAGTACTTGTTTAAAATAATCATTTGGTTTTCAGGAAGGATCTCATACTAAAGGACTCCCTTCCAATACCATCATATACACATCATCACCTTCTTTGGATGAAGATCAGACTTTGCTCTAGTCGGTGTGATTTATTTCTCTTGCACCTTGATCTCTTTAGTTCCACATTATTGTACAACGTCCACTTTTCTTCACTCATCACAATTTGTTTTAAAAATGGAACATTTGCATTATGTTTAAGTAGAGAAGGATATTTGGAAATACAGTGAAAAAGTTTTTTTTTTTTCTCTCTCTTGCCTTATGTCAAATCAAATATCAATCAAAGTGATTAACATAACCAAACTGGTGCAAATGATTTTCAGTGTTTGATTTGGATATTTTGAGTATGCCAGCTATCTCCTGCAGGTTATAAAATTGACTGTTCTCATTTATTCTCTATATTTAATTGCTATTAACTTCAGTTGATCTACTTGATCATGGAGCGTTGTCCAGATAGAAATCTCTAGCAGAAAACTTCGCAAACCATTTTTGTCATATTAGACTAGTCACAGCTCCTTCTCCAAAAAGTGCACAAATCTTTTTGTGTGTTTTAGTTGCATCTTTTCCTTTCTTGAAATAATAAAGCATAGTATGCCAAAAATATTACTTTTCTATCTTCAATAAAAAAATGGCTACATAAAAATTCACCAGTTTTGATGTTCTTCTTTAAATACATGCTTATATGACAATGGTCACAATACAGTCTAACAACATTGTTTTGAATGAAATTGAAAATAATGCTACAAGAGCCATATTTTGGAAAAAACAGTGACACATTTAGGCCAACCCAGTATAAACTTCCTGCAGTATAAGAAGCTATCTTTTATAATTTAATCATATGCATCCAGGAAATATGATTTTAAATATCATCAAAGATTAAAGTTGCAAAGTAGTTTATAAATCAGAATGTAGGCAATGAGTTAAATTTATAAAAAATCTAATATGCAAATAAGTACTTGTATATACAATACTTGTAATAGTTCTTATATACCTGAACTAATATAAATTTCTTCAAATAAAAAATGATTTTTTAAAAGTACCTTGAGAAAATATTGCTCATCCTTTTACATGAAGAGATGCTTAAAATTTCCTGAAGTGCCAAAAAAAAAAAAAGATATAATGAATACATTTAAAAATATCCTTACACTTTAGAATCCACCATCTTTACATATTTTTAAAGCCCAAAGTCCCAAATGTTTTATAATCTTTCTTAGGAGTGTAATATAATCATATTAACACATTTGTATTGGTGGAAAAAATGAAGAATATCAATAAATTCTATAGTTCTATACTAAATTTATCTTACACTTAAGAATAATTCTTTGATTCTGCAAAACAATTTTGAAATGTTTCATTTTTGTAAAGCTGCTCAAGACAGCAGAGACAAATAGGTTATAAAATGTTCATAGTTAGGAATGCTGCTTTCTCTTCATTTTGACACATCTGGGCCATGCAATTATTCACAAAGGTCACTTTCCAAAGAAGAAAAAGAACAATGACCAAAGGCACTATTTAGGTTTCAAATAGACTATGACAATTTAATCAATGACAAACTCCCAAAGTCAAGTACTGTCTTATTTCTAGGTAGACATAGAATGACATCTCATCACAACTAAGTACAATTGCAAACATTAAAATCTAGCCCAAAGCAGGGGGAAAAAAAATAGTATGGACTCATAGCAAGATTTAGAGGAAAGAGAGAGATATATAATACAAAGTTATTCCAAGTTTAAAAGTGAATACAACTTTATATTCTTGACTGGCATTTTCAAAAATGTCTTGTTATGAATCAAGTAATCTTAATGATACATGAAATTCAAACTGTGGCAGAGAGAATATAGCTTGCCACTTTCCCCCTTCCCCACCCTAGCAAACATACTTTTCAAATTTGTATTGCAATTAATTGACTTAAATATATTACATAGTAAGATTGCTCTTTCACCTATTTTTCTCAAAATCAAAGAGATATCCTAAATTATATATGTAGTTCATTTTAAATTACTACATGTAGTAATGTAGCTTAATTTAAGTGTAGCTTAAAAAATACCTTTCTTGAAATGTTCTCGTATGGCAACTTTTTATATTTGTTTTTTCTAATAACATTGCTCAGTATATTTAATCAGCATCAATAACAATTTAACCTAGGTATACCTCGTCTATAATTATTATTATTGTTTACCTGGTAGAGTTCTATTGTTAAACATATTTAAATTTTCTGATACACAATTTCTATTCTTTAAAATAAATATAACAATATTTTAATACATATGAAGCTTTGAGATGGTTCAGCAACACTGTATATGCGAACCCTAGCAATGTACTAGACGTATATTTTCCATTAATTTTTCATGAGATACTTTCTTTCTGTGGTTACTTCACATTCCTCAAAATGTTTATCTTCTTTTCTACAAGATTCCCTTGGTTCTTTTGTGAAAAAATGTAAAAGAGAATGGTATTCTGATAAGATATTCACGATACCTTTGTTCAAAGATGTGCAAAGTTGTACTTTAGGAGAGAAGGAAAACAAGACAATTCAGTCTGATTTCTAGTGGGAATAGCTGATTCAACCATGATGCGATAGCAGATGGGTGCTAGTTGCAAGGATCATGAGATTCCTGAAATATGTAGAATACTATTAGAATGTGAAATGTTGTAGAATAGGAATAGTTGCACTTTAGGATATTTTTACAAGCTGAAGTGCCTGGATCACTTTACTAAATCATAAAATTTCCATTTAATATTAAGAAAGCATAAATTGTAGCTGGGAAAACAGAATGCTTTTTTTCCCCAGATTACCACTACAATATATATATATATATATTAAAGCTTATATAATTAAGACAGGAGGGTGAATAAAGTGTGAGACTTATAGATTATAGAACTAAGATAGTTTTAACTGCAACATTTTCAAATATCCAAGAAAGACAAATGTAGCAGTATAAAGGAAAATTTTCTATGAATAGAAGAGTTGCTAATTGTTAACATTAAAAGAAAAAAGAGAGAGCATGGAAACAACTGGGAAAATAGAGTATGTATAATAATAGTCAAAGCTCAAAGATTTTTTAAGAGTCTGTTGCGCTGTAAATTTTAAAACTTTACTTTGCTTTCATGTTCTTCAAAAAACTAAATGGCCAAAATGTTTCCATTTCTCTTACACACCTGATCACCTTAAACTTTTCCTGTTTATTTTTTTTCTCATATTTTATAACCATGAAATTAAAAGACTCTTCCTCCTTGGAAGAAAAACTATGATCAACCTACACAGTGTATTAAAAAGCAGAAATATCACTTTGCCAACAATGGTCCATATAGTCAAATTTATGGCTTTTCCACTAGTCACACATGAGTGTGACAGGTGAATCATAAAGACAGCTGAGCACTGAAGAACTGATGCTTTCCAGCTGTGGTGCCGAAGAAGAGTCTTGAAAATCCCCTGGACAACAAAGGAGATCAAACCAGTCCATCTTAAAGGATATCAATCCTGAATATTCATTGGAAAGACTGATGTTGAAGTTGAAGCTCCAATACTTTGAGCACATGATGCAAAGAGCCAAATTATTAGAAAAGATTCTGATGCAGGAAAAATTGAGGGCAAGATGAGAAGGGGGCAACAGAGGATGAGATGGTTGGATGACATGACTGCCTCAATGGACGTGAGTTTGAGCAAACTCAGAGAGATAGAGAAGAACAGAGAAGCCTGGTGTGCTGCAGTTCATGGAGTCTCAGAGTCAGACATGAGTTAGCGACTGAGTAACAACAATAAAATCTTGTTTTACTTTAAAGTATCTGAGATTTTGAGTATGAAACTGATAGTGACTACTTTATATTTTAGAAAAGGCATGCAAAAAATTAATATCTCCTTAATAAACTTCAAACTCTACAATAGTTATAAATGTTTATTGTAATATTGTGATTCTGTGGGTGGATATTATGTGATAAAACCCATGAATCTTATGTAGAGTCTCAGAAAAACTCAGCTCAGCTATGCTCCTTCTCTCAGTTGTGCCTGATTCTTTGTGATTCCATGAATTACAGCATGCCAGGCTTCCCTGTCCATCACCAACTCCCGGAGTTCCCTCAAACTCATGTCCATTGAGTTGGTAATGCTATCCAGCCAGCTCATCCTCTGTCGGCCCCTTCTCCTCCTGCCCCCAGTCCCTCCTAGCATCAGAATCTTTTCCAATGAGTCAAGTCTTCACATGAAGTGGTCAAAGTATTGGAGTTTCAGTTTCAGCATCAGTCCTTCCAATGAACACCCAGGATTGATTTCCTTTAGAATGGACTGGTTGGATCTCCTTGCAGTCCAAGGGACTCTCAAGAGTCTTTTCCAACACCACAGTTCAAAAGAAANACAATTCAGTCTGATTTCTAGTGGGAATAGCTGATTCAACCATGATGCGATAGCAGATGGGTGCTAGTTGCAAGGATCATGAGATTCCTGAAATATGTAGAATACTATTAGAATGTGAAATGTTGTAGAATAGGAATAGTTGCACTTTAGGATATTTTTACAAGCTGAAGTGCCTGGATCACTTTACTAAATCATAAAATTTCCATTTAATATTAAGAAAGCATAAATTGTAGCTGGGAAAACAGAATGCTTTTTTTCCCCAGATTACCACTACAATATATATATATATATATTAAAGCTTATATAATTAAGACAGGAGGGTGAATAAAGTGTGAGACTTATAGATTATAGAACTAAGATAGTTTTAACTGCAACATTTTCAAATATCCAAGAAAGACAAATGTAGCAGTATAAAGGAAAATTTTCTATGAATAGAAGAGTTGCTAATTGTTAACATTAAAAGAAAAAAGAGAGAGCATGGAAACAACTGGGAAAATAGAGTATGTATAATAATAGTCAAAGCTCAAAGATTTTTTAAGAGTCTGTTACGCTGTAAATTTTAAAACTTTACTTTGCTTTCACGTTCTTCAAAAAACTAAATGGCCAAAATGTTTCCATTTCTCTTACACACCTGATCACCTTAAACTTTTCCTGTTTATTTTTTTTCTCATATTTTATAACCATGAAATTAAAAGACTCTTCCTCCTTGGAAGAAAAACTATGATCAACCTACACAGTGTATTAAAAAGCAGAAATATCACTTTGCCAACAATGGTCCATATAGTCAAATTTATGGCTTTTCCACTAGTCACACATGAGTGTGACAGGTGAATCATAAAGACAGCTGAGCACTGAAGAACTGATGCTTTCCAGCTGTGGTGCCGAAGAAGAGTCTTGAAAATCCCCTGGACAACAAAGGAGATCAAACCAGTCCATCTTAAAGGATATCAATCCTGAATATTCATTGGAAAGACTGATGTTGAAGTTGAAGCTCCAATACTTTGAGCACATGATGCAAAGAGCCAAATTATTAGAAAAGATTCTGATGCAGGAAAAATTGAGGGCAAGATGAGAAGGGGGCAACAGAGGATGAGATGGTTGGATGACATGACTGCCTCAATGGACGTGAGTTTGAGCAAACTCAGAGAGATAGAGAAGAACAGAGAAGCCTGGTGTGCTGCAGTTCATGGAGTCTCAGAGTCAGACATGAGTTAGCGACTGAGTAACAACAATAAAATCTTGTTTTACTTTAAAGTATCTGAGATTTTGAGTATGAAACTGATAGTGACTACTTTATATTTTAGAAAAGGCATGCAAAAAATTAATATCTCCTTAATAAACTTCAAACTCTACAATAGTTATAAATGTTTATTGTAATATTGTGATTCTGTGGGTGGATATTATGTGATAAAACCCATGAATCTTATGTAGAGTCTCAGAAAAACTCAGCTCAGCTATGCTCCTTCTCTCAGTTGTGCCTGATTCTTTGTGATTCCATGAATCACAGCATGCCAGGCTTCCCTGTCCATCACCAACTCCCGGAGTTCCCTCAAACTCATGTCCATTGAGTTGGTAATGCTATCCAGCCAGCTCATCCTCTGTCGGCCCCTTCTCCTCCTGCCCCCAGTCCCTCCTAGCATCAGAATCTTTTCCAATGAGTCAAGTCTTCACATGAAGTGGTCAAAGTATTGGAGTTTCAGTTTCAGCATCAGTCCTTCCAATGAACACCCAGGATTGATTTCCTTTAGAATGGACTGGTTGGATCTCCTTGCAGTCCAAGGGACTCTCAAGAGTCTTTTCCAACACCACAGTTCAAAAGAAATAATTCTTCGGTGCTCAGCTTTCTCCACAGTCCAAGTCTAACATCCATATATGACCATTGGAAAAACCATAGCCTTGACTAGATGGACCTTTGTTGGCAAAGTAATGTCTCTGCTTTTGAATGTGCTATCTAGGTTGGTCATAACTTTCCTTCCAAAGAATAAGCGTCTTTTAATTTCATGGCTGCAGTCACCATCTGCAGTGATTTTGGAGCCCCAAAAATAAAGTCTGATACTGTTTCCTCTGTTTCCCCATCTATTTCCCACGAAGTGATGGGACCAGATGCCATGGTCTTAGTTTTCTGAATATTTAGCTTTAAGCCAACTTTTTCACTCTCCTCTTTCACTTTCATCAAGAGACTTTTTAGTTCCTATTCACTTTCTGCCATAAGGGTGGTGTCATCTGCATATCTGAGGTTATTGATATTTCTATCAGCAATCTTGATTCCAGCTTGTGTTTCTTCCAGCTCAGCATTTCTCATGATGTACTCTGCATATGTAAAATGTCTGATCTAAATGACAAGGGAGACATAGGGATATGGTAATGGTAGAAATAATTTTAAGAATGTGAAGCATGAGAAAAAGTTTTAATTATTTTGCAGAGTGAGGCCATTTCCCAGATGGCACAGTTGCTAAAGAATCTGTATGCCAAAGCAGAGATGCAAGAGACCTGGATTTGATTCCTGCATCAGGAAGATCTCACTGTAGTAATGGAAAGCCGCTGCAGTGTTCTTGCCTGGCAAATTTCATGGACAGAGGAGTCTGGTGACCTATAGTACCTGGGGTTGCAAGGTGTCAGACACAACTGAGCAAGCACACACATGTATTCATACAAAACAATAAACATGATGATCTTTGAAACAGAGATAACTATTCTGGTCCTCAACATTTTTGCCATTGTGTTAAATTATGTACAGCTTAATCATTTCAACATCCTCCTGTGTATAAATGGTTATATTATAACATCTTTCTTTCCTGAGGTTCCTCTTTTCACCTTTACCAATATTAGATCAGAAGATGGAAGAGAGTGAAAGTGGAGAAGCAAGCAATGCTATTCATATATATGTACTAGTAGAATACATAATATGGCTTAGAAGATGCACTCAATCTTAATTTGTACACTGATTATGTTATTTCACTGCTAGACTCTAGGGATACAAACAGTTAATCCTTAGTGACTAGATACAGCCACAGTTTAGATTCTAATGTTAATATGAATGCTAGATCATTTTGGCCTAAACTGAAGGAGTCTTTCATTTGCCCTTATTTTTCAAATTGAGGTGTAGTTGATTTTCAATATTGTATTAGTTTCAAGTGTACAAATGATTCAATACTTTTTTAGAATATACTTTACAAAATTGTAAAATATTGTCTGTATTCCCTATGCTTATTTATTTTATACCTAGTAGACATCATCTTTTATTTCCTTTCACTTATCTTGCCACTATCTCTTCCTCTCTCCTGAATGGAAATAACTAGTTTGTTCTCTATATCTGTGAAAATCTTTCTGTTTTGTTACATATGTTTGTTTCTTTATTTTTAGATTCCATATGTAAGTTATAACACAGTATTTGCCTTTCTCTGACTTATTTCACTAAGCTTAAGACTCTCTGGGTTTATCCATTTGCTGCAAATGGCAGGATTCTTAATGGTATGTAGCATTCCACTATATATATAATACATATTATATGTATCATAATAATAATACATATTTTACATATTTTAATAATAATACATGCACACACACACACACACACACATATATATATCACATCTTCTTTTCATCTGTTATTGACACTTAACATTTCTCCATATATTGACTATTGGAAATAATGCTGCTATAAAGATTAAGGTGTCTGTGTGTGTGTTAGCTGCTCAATCATCTATCCAACTCTTTGCAACCCATGGACTGTAGCCTGTCAGCCTTCTCCATCCATGGGATTCTCCAGGCAAGAATGCTGGTATGTGTGGCCATTCCCTTTTCCAGGGGATCGTCCCAACTCAGGGATCGAACCCAGGTCTCCTGCATTACAGGGAGGTTCTTTACTGACTGAGCCACCAGGGAAGCCAAAGAATACTGGAGAAGATGTTCCTGAGCTAAGGATCGAACCCTGTATATACATCTTCCTTGGTGGCTCAGATACTGAAGAATCTGCCTGCAGTGCCAGAGACCTGGGTTAAATCCCTGAGTCAGGAAAATCCCCTGGAGAAAGGAATGGAAACCCATTCCAGTATCCTTGCTTGGAGAATCCCCATGCACAGAGGAGCCTGGTGGACTACAGTCCATGGGTTAACAAAGAGTTGTGCATGACTGAGTGACTAAGCATATATGTACACAAAAACACACACACACACACATATATATCTTCTCAGGTGGTGCAGTGGTAAACAATCAGCCTGCCAATCCCTGGGGCCAGAAGATTCTCTAGATTAGATAATGGCAACCTACTCCAGTATTCTTGCCTAGACAATTCCATGGACAGAGGAACCTGGAGGGTTACAGTCCATAAGGTTGCAAAGAGTTGGACATCACTGAGTGACAGAAGATGTACTCTCATATTATAGTGTCATCCACACATAGTGACAGTTTTACTTCTTCTTTTCCAATTTTGATGCCTTTTATTTATTTATCTGTCTGGTTGCGGTGGCTAGGACTCCCAATACTATGTTAAATGTAAGTGATGAGAGTGGGCATTCTTGTCTTGTTCCTGATTTTAGAGAAGATTTTCAATGTTTCATTTTTGAATATGATACTAGCTGTGTGTTTGGCATGGCTTTATTATGTTGACATATGTTTCCTCTATACTCATGTTGATGAGTTTTTATAATGAATGGATTTTGAATTTTGTCAAATAACTTTCTGCTTCTATTGAGATGATTGTGTTATTTTATAATTCCTTATTAATATGGTATATCACATTGACTGATTTGCAGATTTTGAACCATCCTTTTATCCTTAGAATAAATCTCACTTGATTGTGTTATATGATCCTTTTAATAAAATTTTGAATTTCATTTTGCAACATTTTGTTGAGGATTTTTGGATCTCTATTAATTAGAGGTATTGGCCTGTAATTTTCTTTTCTGTAGTGTCTTTGTCTGGTTTTAGTATCAGGGTAATGGTGACCTTGAATGAATTTAGGGATGTTCAATCTTCCTTCTTTTTTTTTTGATGAGTTTGAGAAGTATCAGTCAGTCAGTCAGTTCAGTTGCTCGGTCATGTCCAGTTCTTTGCAATTCCATGAATCATAGCACACCAGGCCTCCCTGTCCATCACCAACTCCCAGAGTTCCCTCAAACTCATGTCCATCGCGTCGGTGATGCTATCTAGCCATCTCATCCTCTGTTGTCCCCTTCTCCTCCTGCCTTCAATCCCTCCCAGCATCAGGGTCTTTTCCAATGAGTCAACTCTTCACATGAGGTGGCCAAAGTATTGGAATTTCAGCTTCAGCATCAGTCCTTCCAATGTAGATATTAGTTTTTCTCTCTTCTCCTTCTGGGATCCTTATATGTGAATGTTGGCAAGCTTGATATTACCCCAAGATCACTTAAACTGTTCTCATTTTCTAAATTTTTTTTTTATTTTGCTTTTCTGACTAGACAATTTCCATAATTCTTCTTCTTGATCACATAGGTATTCCTCTGTATCTCCTAGTCTATTTATTTCTTTGAGTATGTTTTTCATTTCAGTTACTGTAGTCCTCAGGTCTGATTCATTCTATTTTATATGTTCTAGTTCTTTCTTAGAGTTCTAACTATGTTCATTTACTCTTTTCCCTAATTCAATCAGTATTCCTATTAATAATGTTTTGAGTCATTTATCTGATAAGTTGTCTGTTTCTGTTTCACTTGTTGTTTTTCCATGGGTTTTCTCTTGGTCTTTAAATTGAGATAAATTCTTTCATCTTCTCTTTTGTTTAACCATTTCTGCCTCTGAGAAATTATGTATACACTTAACTATTGCATTTTTGAAGGTGTGTACTTGTTCGTTATTGTCCCTATAGAGTCAATGCGCCCATTAGTTTTGTGGGAAAGCTGGACAGATCTGAACACAAGTCACATCTTTTCCCAGTATATTCTGGCATCTCTTACCTTGGTGGATGGTGGTACTGAAGCTGGGATGCTTAGAGCCAGAATCAAGTGTTTGCTGGGGCTTTCCCTCTTTTCAGTGGCCATCACTACCCTACCAGGAGGGAGATTCTGATCTCTAGTTGCAGGAGTAGAAGCCCTGAGGGTCAAACCTAGATGGCTTCCTTCCCTTTAAGCATGCACTCTCCCAGCTCTCAGGACTGGCATTCTCATCCTTCAGGAGAGCAGTGCTAAAACAAGTGGGGCTAGTGCTGGCATTCAGCATGTGTCAGGGAACAGGCTGCAATGGATTTGCCTAGGGTTTAAGACTCAGACTGGCTTCCCAGCTGNCCTTTAAGCATGCACTCTCCCAACTCTCAGGACTGGCATTCTCATCCTTCAGGAGAGCAGTGCTAAAACAAGTGGGGCTAGTGCTGGCATTCAGCATGTGTCAGGGAACAGGCTGCAATGGATTTGCCTAGGGTTTAAGACTCAGACTGGCTTCCCAGCTGACTCTGTAGTAAAGAATCTTCCTGCCAATGCAGGAGCTGCAGGTTCGATCCCTGGGTTAAAAAGATCCTGTGGGGGAGGAAATGACAACCCACTCCAGTATTCTTGCTGGGATAATCCCATGGACAGAGGAGCCTGGTAGATTACAGTCCATGACCAAGAGTTAGACATGACTGAGCAACTAAGCATAAGATCCAGACTGATTTTGACACACTGTATACAAGGGCCAGTAATGGGTACCCAAACACTGCTCAGATGTCACTTCAGGTCTGAGTTACCTCTTTGTTTTACAACTGGGCCTGAGCTGCTTTTGTGCCTCACAGCCAAGCCTTCTTTCCAGTGTAGAGCTGCTTCACAAATCAAGAAGTGCTGGTATAACTCCTGGGGTTGGGCTGGGGCATGTGCTGGAGTAGTCATGGGAAACTGACCAGCCACTGGTGCAGTTTTCAATCCACTTTCTCCTCCCCACCTCAAGAGTAAGCATGTGCATACACACTTCTCACAAGCAGAGTCCAGGCTTCCCTGTTAGTTCTACTGGCCCCCCAGTAAACTCATGGGGCAATTCTTTGTTGTGGCAGACCACAGGGCTCGGACATCCAACACATAGTTTGGGTTGCTTACTCTCTAGGGAGAATCTCTGTCTATGTAACTCCCTTTTGCACTGAGAGTCCCTTCCCAGTGGCACAGGTTCTAACTTTTCTTCCATTCATACCTGATTCTGTATGAATTTTCCTTACAGCCTTGGTTCTATGGGAGTCATTCTACCAGTTGCCAGTTAGTATTTTACTGATAATTGCTCCCCATGTAGATATATTTCTGATGTATTCACAAGGAAGATCTGTTCCATATGCTCCTATTCCATCATCTTGGTCTCCTCTTTCATTTGTAATTTTAATCAAGATATTCCATTGGCAAATAGAAATACATATTATTACTAATTAGATAATGTAACTCAAAGCCCATGTATTGAGTTCCAGTTTTCTGATGAAATGTTGATTGTTGTACAGGACCAGTAATGTACTAATGATAAAGATAAGTTCAATTATTTTGAAATATTGAATATATCACATCCTTTAGGGGCAACACACCATTTTCCCCAATTTCTGCATTTCAAATATTCAACTGCATTCAAAAATCAAGTTCCTATGACTAAACAAGAATTTGAAGAGATACGTAAAAGCAATATCTTGAGCATTTTACATATGAGTAAATTAATATTCACAAAAAGTCAGTAAACTAATGAATATATTTTTTTAATGTATAGCAGCATTGGGATTAAACACATTGAGATATCTTTACCATTAATTGAAACTACATAATTCAATTAAAATAAGTTCATCAAGTGACATAAATGTTTTATTTTTAAATGATTTGAGGTTTATGAAAAAAATCTTTCCATACTTTATTGTTCCATTTTATTCTTACAAGAAATAAGTGCTTGTAGCAAGTTGCTTTTGTTGTTCAGTCACAAAGCATCAAAACAGAACCCAAATCTTGCAATCCCATGTTACACTTTCTAGAGAAATTGAGGGCTACCCAAAGGAAATCTCGACTCTGCATTTCCATGGATTGCAGCATGCGAGGCTTCCCTGGCCTTCACCATCTCCCAGAGACAGTGCAAACTCATGTCCATTGAGTCGATGATGGCATCCAGCCATCTCATTCTCTGCCACTCCCTTCTTCTCCTGCCCTAAATCTTTCCCAGAATCAGAGTCTTTTCCAGTGAGTCGGCTCTTCATGTCAGATGGTCAAGTTATTGATGCTTCAACTTCAGTATCAGTCTTTCCAATGAATATTCAGGGTTAATTTATTTTGTGATTAAATGGTTTGATCTCCTTGCTGTCCAAGGGACTCTCAAGAGTCCTCTCAGGCACCACAGTTTGAAAGCATCAATTCTTTGGCACTCATCCTTCCTTACAGTCCAATATTCACATCCATACCCAATGAGTGGAAAAATTATAACTGCTATATGAACCTTTGGCAGCAAAGTGATGTCATTCTTTCTTAATATACTATCTAGGTCTGTCATGGCTTTTCTTCCAAGGAGCAAGCCTCTTTTAATTTTGTGGTTGTAGTTACAGTCCACAGTAATTTGGGAGCCCAAGAAAATAAAATAGGCCACTGTTTCCATTTTTCTCTCCGTCTATTTGCCATGAAGTCATGGGACCAGATGCCACAATCTTAGTGTTTTGAATGTTGATTTTCAAGCCAGGCTTTTCATGCTCCTCCCTCTTTCACCTTCAACAAGAGGCTCTTTCCTTCTTTTTTGCTTTCTGCTATTAGAGTGGTATAATCTGCATATCTGAGGTTGTTGATATTTCTCATGGCAACCTTGATTCCAGCTTGTGATTTATCCAGCCTTGTTTTTTGCACAATTTACTCTGCATATAAGTTAATTAAACAGGGCAGCAATATACAGCCTTGTCATTTCCTTTCTCAATTTTAAATCAGTCTGTTGCTGTTTGTCCAGCTCTAATTGTTGCTTCTTGATCTGCATACAGGTTTTCTAAGGGGCAGGTAAGACGGTCTGGTACTCCTCTCTCTTTAAGGATTTTCCACATAAAGATTTACACATGGTTAACAAAGCAGAAGTAGGTGATTTTCTGTAGGTGATTTTTTCCTCTTGCTTTTTCTATAATACAAAGGATATTAACAATTTAATCTGGTTCCTCTTCCTTTTCTAAATTCAGTTTGTACATCTGGAATTTCTCAGTTCATGTACTGTTGAAGTCTACCTTAAAGAATTTTGAGCAAGATATTCAAGCTGTATTTAGAAAAGGCAGAGGAACCAGAGACCAAAGTGCCAACTTCTTTTAGATCATCGAAAAAGAAAGACAGTTCCAGAAAAACACCTATTTCTTCTGCATTGACTATGGCAAAGCCTTTGACAGTATGGAGCATAACAAGCTGTGGAAAATTCTTAAAGAGATGGGAATACCAAACCACCTAACCAGCCTCTTGAGAAATCTGTATGCAGATCAAAAAGCAACATTTTGAGCTGAACATGGAAAAAAAGGCTGGTTCCAAATAGGGAAAGGAGTATGTCAAGGCTGTATATTGTCCAGCTGCTTAAACTTATATGCAGAGTGCACCATGAGACATGCTGGGTTGGATAAATCACAAGCTGTAATCAAGATTTCTGGGAGAAATATCACTAACCTCAGACATTCAGATGATACCACTCTTATGGCAAAAAGCAACAAAGAACTAAACAGCCTCTTGGTGAACAAGGATAGTGAAAAAGTTGGCTTAAAACTCAATATTCAGAAAATTAAGATCATGGCATCTGTTCCCATCACTTCATGGCAGATAGATGGGGAAATTCTAGAAACAGTGACAAGCTTAATTTTTTAGGTTCCAAAATAACAGTAGANTCCATCATCTTGGTCTCCTCTTTCATTTGTGATTTTAATCAAGATATTCCATTGGCAAATAGAAATACATATTATTACTAATTAGATAATGTAACTCAAAGCCCATGTATTGAGTTCCAGTTTTCTGATGAAATGTTGATTGTTGTACAGGACCAGTAATGTACTAATGATAAAGATAAGTTCAATTATTTTGAAATATTGAATATATCACATCCTTTAGGGGCAACACACCATTTTCCCCAATTTCTGCATTTCAAATATTCAACTGCATTCAAAAATCAAGTTCCTATGACTAAACAAGAATTTGAAGAGATACGTAAAAGCAATATCTTGAGCATTTTACATATGAGTAAATTAATATTCACAAAAAGTCAGTAAACTAATGAATATATTTTTTTAATGTATAGCAGCATTGGGATTAAACACATTGAGATATCTTTACCATTAATTGAAACTACATAATTCAATTAAAATAAGTTCATCAAGTGACATAAATGTTTTATTTTTAAATGATTTGAGGTTTATGAAAAAAATCTTTCCATACTTTATTGTTCCATTTTATTCTTACAAGAAATAAGTGCTTGTAGCAAGTTGCTTTTGTTGTTCAGTCACAAAGCATCAAAACAGAACCCAAATCTTGCAATCCCATGTTACACTTTCTAGAGAAATTGAGGGCTACCCAAAGGAAATCTCGACTCTGCATTTCCATGGATTGCAGCATGCGAGGCTTCCCTGGCCTTCACCATCTCCCAGAGACAGTGCAAACTCATGTCCATTGAGTCGATGATGGCATCCAGCCATCTCATTCTCTGCCACTCCCTTCTCCTCCTGCCCTAAATCTTTCCCAGAATCAGAGTCTTTTCCAGTGAGTCGGCTCTTCATGTCAGATGGTCAAGTTATTGATGCTTCAACTTCAGTATCAGTCTTTCCAATGAATATTCAGGGTTAATTTATTTTGTGATTAAATGGTTTGATCTCCTTGCTGTCCAAGGGACTCTCAAGAGTCCTCTCAGGCACCACAGTTTGAAAGCATCAATTCTTTGGCACTCATCCTTCCTTACAGTCCAATATTCACATCCATACCCAATGAGTGGAAAAATTATAACTGCTATATGAACCTTTGGCAGCAAAGTGATGTCATTCTTTCTTAATATACTATCTAGGTCTGTCATGGCTTTTCTTCCAAGGAGCAAGCCTCTTTTAATTTTGTGGTTGTAGTTACAGTCCACAGTAATTTGGGAGCCCAAGAAAATAAAATAGGCCACTGTTTCCATTTTTCTCTCCGTCTATTTGCCATGAAGTCATGGGACCAGATGCCACAATCTTAGTGTTTTGAATGTTGATTTTCAAGCCAGGCTTTTCATGCTCCTCCCTCTTTCACCTTCAACAAGAGGCTCTTTCCTTCTTTTTTGCTTTCTGCTATTAGAGTGGTATAATCTGCATATCTGAGGTTGTTGATATTTCTCATGGCAACCTTGATTCCAGCTTGTGATTTATCCAGCCTTGTTTTTTGCACAATTTACTCTGCATATAAGTTAATTAAACAGGGCAGCAATATACAGCCTTGTCATTTCCTTTCTCAATTTTAAATCAGTCTGTTGCTGTTTGTCCAGCTCTAATTGTTGCTTCTTGATCTGCATACAGGTTTTCTAAGGGGCAGGTAAGACGGTCTGGTACTCCTCTCTCTTTAAGGATTTTCCACATAAAGATTTACACATGGTTAACAAAGCAGAAGTAGGTGATTTTCTGTAGGTGATTTTTTCCCCTTGCTTTTTCTATAATACAAAGGATATTAACAATTTAATCTGGTTCCTCTTCCTTTTCTAAATTCAGTTTGTACATCTGGAATTTCTCAGTTCATGTACTGTTGAAGTCTACCTTAAAGAATTTTGAGCAAGATATTCAAGCTGTATTTAGAAAAGGCAGAGGAACCAGAGACCAAAGTGCCAACTTCTTTTAGATCATCGAAAAAGAAAGACAGTTCCAGAAAAACACCTATTTCTTCTGCATTGACTATGGCAAAGCCTTTGACAGTATGGAGCATAACAAGCTGTGGAAAATTCTTAAAGAGATGGGAATACCAAACCACCTAACCAGCCTCTTGAGAAATCTGTATGCAGATCAAAAAGCAACATTTTGAGCTGAACATGGAAAAAAAGGCTGGTTCCAAATAGGGAAAGGAGTATGTCAAGGCTGTATATTGTCCAGCTGCTTAAACTTATATGCAGAGTGCACCATGAGACATGCTGGGTTGGATAAATCACAAGCTGTAATCAAGATTTCTGGGAGAAATATCACTAACCTCAGACATTCAGATGATACCACTCTTATGGCAAAAAGCAACAAAGAACTAAACAGCCTCTTGGTGAACAAGGATAGTGAAAAAGTTGGCTTAAAACTCAATATTCAGAAAATTAAGATCATGGCATCTGTTCCCATCACTTCATGGCAGATAGATGGGGAAATTCTAGAAACAGTGACAAGCTTAATTTTTTAGGTTCCAAAATAACAGTAGATGGTGACTGCAGCCATGAAATTAAAAGACACTTGTTCTTTAGAAGAAAAATTATGACCAACCTAAACAGCACATTGAAAAGCAGAGACAATACTTTGCCAACAAAGGGCTGCTTATTCAAAGCTATGGTTTTTCCAATAGTCATGTATAGTTGTGAGGTTTGGACTCTAAAGAAAGCTGAGCATCAAAGAACAGTTGCTTTTGAACCGTGGTGTTGGAGAAGACTCTTCAGAGAATCCTTTGGACTGCAAAGAGATCCAACCAGTCCATCCTAAAGGAAATCAGTCCTGATTATTCATTGGAAGAACTGATACTGAAGTTGAAACTCCAATACTTTGGCCACCTGATGAGAAAAACTGATTCATTTGCCATGACCCTGATTCCGGGAAAGATTGAAGGTGGAAGGAGAAGGGGACAACAGAGGATGAGATAGTCAGATGGCATCACCGACTCAATGGACATGAGTTTGGGTAAACTCTGGGAGTTGCTGATGAATAGGGAAGCCTGGCCTGCCGCAGTCCATGGGGTCATGAAGAGTTGTACACGACTGAGTGACTGAACTGAACTGAACTGAACTGTACTGATACTAACCTGTGAAATGAGTGCAACTGTATGGTAGTTTCGGAAAAGGCAATGGCACCACACTCCAGTACTTTTGCTTGGAAAATACCATGGACGGAGGAGCCTGGTAGGCTGAAGTCCGTGGGATCGCTAGAGTCGGACATGACTGAGTGACTTCACTTTCACCTACCTTTCACTTTCATGCATTGGAGAAGGAAATGGCAACCCACTCCAGTGTTCTTGCCTGGAGAATCCCAGGGACGGAGAAGCCTTGTGGGCTGCCATCTATGAAGTCGCACAGAATCAGACATGACTGAAGTGACTTAGCAGCAGCAGCAGCAGTATGGTAGTTTGAACACTCTTTGTCATTGCCTTCTCTGGAATGTCAGCAAGTTATTTCTCTATTTTGAAAGTGTTTAATAAATATTCAACTGTAAAGAAATCTGGATACTTGTTGCTAAAGTCAGAGCAAAAACTAGAGTTTGTTTCCACGTATTGTTTCTGAATTACTAGTCTAATATAGATAGACCATTTAATTCTATCCAGTGTTTCGTTCAGTTCAGTCTCTCAATCATGTCTGATTCTTTGCAACCCCATGGACTGCAGCACACCAGGTTTCCCTGTCCATCACTAATTCCTGGAGTTTACTCAAACTCGTGTCCATTGAGTTGGTGATGTCATCCAACCATCTCATCCTTTGTCATCATCTTCTCCTCCTGCCTTCAATCTTTCCCAGCACTAGGGTCTTTTCAAATGAGTCAGTTCTTCAAATCAGGTGGCCAAAACACTGGAGTTTCAGCTTCAGCATCAGCCCTTCCAATGAATATTTAGGATTGATTTCCTTTAGGATTGATTGGTTGGATCTCCTTGCAGTGCAAGGGACTCTCAAGAGTCTTCTCCAACACCACAGTTCAAAAGCATCAGTTCTTCAGCATTCAGCTTTCTTTACAGTTCAACTCTGACATCCATACATGACCACTGGAAAAACTGTAACTTTGACCAAATGGACCTTTGTTGGCAAAGCAATGTCTCTGCTTTTTAATATATGGTCTAACTTGGTCATAGCTTTTCTTCCAAGGAATAAGTGTCTTTTAATTTCATAGTTGCAATCACTATCTGCTGTGATTTTGGAGCCCCAAAATATAAAGTCTACTACTGTTTCCCCAACTATTTGCCGTGAAGAGATGGGACTAGATGCCATGATCTTAGCTTTCTGAATGTTGAGTTTTAATAAACTTTTTCACTCTCCTCCTTCACTTTCATCAAGAGGTTCTTTAGGTCAACTGGAATTCCATCACCTGTACTAACTGTTCGTAGTGATGCTTCCTAAGGCCACTTGACTTTGCATTCCAGGATGTCTGACTCTAGGTGACTGATCACACCATAGTGCTTATCTGGTTCTTGAAGATCTCTTTTGTATAGTTCCTCTGTGTATTCTTGTTATCTCCTCTTAATATATTCTGCTTCTGTTAATTCCATACCATTTCTCTCCTTTATTGTACCCATCTTTTAATGAAGTGTTCCCTTGGTATCTCTAATTTTCTCGATGAGCTCTCTAGTGTACCAAAGGTCAAAACTTTCTATCGAGTGTATGAATGGTCAAAACTTTTATCAGTGGAGTTGAGACTAACAGAAGAGCCATAAAGGTTTATTCTGGTATATCAATATATTGGTTATTAAACTTTGCAATATGGGATAAATTAAAATTAAAACATTTGAAATGGAGAAGATCCATCTTTGAAAGTACAGCATAAAGCCAAAAATTTTTTAAGAAGGAAGCTCAAATACAACATGCAATTTATGCCTTTCAGTAAATTTATAAGCATCAAAGTATTAGTCACTCAGTCATGTCGGACTCTGTCACCACATGGTCTGTAGCCCTCCAGGCTCTTCTGTCCATGGGATTTCCCAGGCAAGAATACTGGAGTGGGTTGCCATTTCCTATTCCAGGAGATCTTCCTATTCCAGGGATCAAACCTGGATCTTCTGCATCACAGAAAGATTCTTTAGTGTCTGAGCCATCAAAGAAAGCCCTACAAGTATCAAAACAGAACCTAAGTCATGTAATCCCACTGTTATACTTTCTAGTGAAATTGAGAGCTTCCAAAAATAAAGATTTTGTTAAGAGACAAAATGGATTTTGACTTTTTACAGAGGCTTTTCTTATGAAATGACTTCTAAAATTTTAAAGCAAGAATTATTTCAGAAAAGGTTTATAAATAACGTGTGAGTGATGATCATTCTTTCTCCTATATTTTTCTCCCATTCATTGATGCCTAAACTTTTATACAGAAATAACTATTTCAACATTCAATTAAAGAAATCATTTTTAAATTAATATTCTTGCTTGGAAAAAGTTACATTTTGACTGAAATAAGTTCACAAAAGTATTAATATAAAGCTTTGGAAACTTTGAAAGAATCTGAAAATTTTTGAAAATAAAGCATTGAAAATATATGATTTCCTTTTTCATTTGGACAATTTTTAGTAAACAAAAGAGGTATGGATAAAGAAGGAGAAAATATGAAATAAAACAGAGCTATAATTAAAGCTAAATATTGTGAAAAAGATACTGATGCCACTATATTCAAGTTGCACAGTGATTTCTTACTTTTAAAGTTTACCTGACTCGTATATCAGTCTTTTCCAAATAATCAGTTCAAAAGAGGTATATGAGTCAGGTAAACTTTAAAAGAAAGACATCTCCATGTGACATCATCATCATCATCTCCATTGATAGATTTTATTTGTGGTGACACTGTGTTAGATATTTCCTCAAATGCTTATTTTTTTTCTTCCTTTTTATGGAGTGTAATATTATATATATATAAAAAAATCACAGAACTTATGAATTTATATCCAGTACAGTAAAAAATTTCTCAAGTACTTCTTTATCTGCATCTCACAAATTTTGATATGCTTTTATCATCTAGTTCAAATGTTTTAAAAAACTTTCCCGACTTCTTGAATCGTGGACTCTTTAAAAAATATCATTTTATTTCCAAATATTTGGAATTATTTAGATATAGTATTGTTATTTATTTTTAATTTAATATCATTTTTATCAAAGAGCACATTATGGATTGTTTCAATCATTTAAAATGTATTGGTACTTTTTTAATGGATATTTTATATGCAAGTGAAAATACACATGCACTCAGTGGTTACTACAATATTCTGCAGTTGTCACTTAGGTTAAATTTTAATATTGTTGTTCAACTATTTTATTTTTTTTTTTGTTTTTTATCAAACAGTGAAAGAAGATTCTTCTAATCACATAGTATTACTGTGAATTTTCCCCACAGTCTGTCAGCTTTATTGCTCTAAAATTCTGATATTAACTATGGACAAATTTCAGATTACTAAAATTCGTTGATGAATTGCCTATTTTATACTATGCAATATCCCTTTTTTTCTGGCTATAACAAGTATTTCTATAATAATATAGCTACATCAACTTTCTAGTGCTTAATGTGTTTGCAATGATATATTTTCTTTCCTTTTTTATTTCCATCTGTTCTCTTCTCAATATTTAAAATGTTTTTAACAACATATTTAAAATTTTTGAACCTCTGCCTTTAATAAGCGTATTTAGTCTATTTACATTTATTGAAAATGAAAAATGTTTGTCACTCAGTCGTGTCTGACTCTTTGTGACCTCATGGACTGTAGTCTGCCAGGCTCCTCTGTCCATGGAATTCTCCAGGCAGAAATACTGCAGGGTGTAGCCATTCTCTTCTCCATGGGATCTTTATAATGCATGGATTGAGATTGGGCTGAAATCTACCTTCTTTTTATTTATTTATGTTGATCTGTGTTTCTGTTCCTAATTATCACCTTTCTTTCAAGTGAAATAGTATTTTTTAGTATCTTACTTCATCTGGCTTGTTGATTTTTTAGATCTATTTATCCTTTATATGTTAGTTGCTGTTCTAGATAATAGAGCAAGTACCTTTAAGTCATTAAGTTATTCCAGAAATAATCAACATCCTGAACAATGTAAGAAGCTTACTTCAATTTAATTCCATTTATTCCCTTTCTGCATTTTCTGTTCTCATTCTCATATATTTTATTTCTACACTACAGTGCAGTAATTCCTTAGCAATGTTTTGTTAACAACTTAAGCATATCTACTTATGAATAAAAGTTTTATGAAAAGGCTGAGATATTTACTCATATATTTATCTTTTCTGTTGTCTTTTTATTTGGGACTTCCCTGGTGGCTCAGAGGGTAAAGCATCTGTCTGCAATGCAGGAGACCTGAATTCAACTCCTCGGTGAGGAAGATCCCCTGGAGAAAGACATGGCAACACACACCAGTATTATTGCCTGTAGATTCCATGGACAGAGGAGCCTGGTAGGCTACACTCCACGGTTTTTTTTTTTTTTTTTTAATTGTCATTTGAATTAGCCTTTTATACTTCTCATTTGCATTTATAAATTTTCATACAAACAGTTCAAGGCCACCACACTGTAAAACTCCATGGTAACAAGTTATTATTGCAGTTTTTATGAATGGCAGCTTTTAAAGATGTTTCTTGAACATCTTGTATGGACTTCTTATATAGTATGACTGCTGCTGCTGCTGCTGCTAAGTCACTTCAGTCGTGTCCGACTCTGTGCAATCCCATGTGGCCCACCAGCCTCCCCCGTCCCTGGAATTCTCCAGGTAAGAACACTGCAGTGGGTTGCCATTTCCTTCTCCAATTCATGAAAGTGAAAAGTGAAAGTGAAATCACTCAGTTGTGCTGACTCTTGGCGACCCCATGGACTGTAGCCCACCAGGCTCCTTTGTCCATGGGATTTTTCCAGATAAGAGTACTGGAGTGGGGTGCCATTGCCTTCTCCAATATAGTATGACTAACATATACTTTAAAATTACTTCTTTGATTATTTTAAAATCATTACCTTAAACTTATTTTTGTCTCAGTATGTCTCTCATTTTATATTGTCATTGCCAATATACATTTGGGCTTTGGAGAACTTTTGTAGTATGTACATAGAAAAATGAAAAGTAGATTAATATCTGAATATATTATTTTCCAAGTCATATTTCTATCTCTAAAAATGATAAAAGACCTAGGACTAGTATATATAATAATAATATGACACATATAATATAATATATATAATATATAATAATAATATGCACATATAATAATATGACACTAGTCCTAGGTCTTTTATGAATATATATATTAATATAAATGAATAAATTAGCAGTGTTTTAACCTTATTAGATACAGTTGGAAAGAATTTCAGTAGCGAGAGCAAAGTTGAAAACATTTCTAAATTACAGTTATAAAAGGAGTATAAGTGGAAGATAAATTACTTCAGGAAATAAAATTTTAGATGGGATACACAAATAGTCTTCAATGGTAAACATTATATTTTGTGCAAATTTATATGTGCATAGTTTTGAATCACCTTCCAGTCTATGTAAGTTGAGATTTATCAGTGTGTATTCTTTATGTGCATTATCTTACAGGCACTCCATTGGTTACTTAAAAAAAAAAAAGAAAAAAGTATACAAACATACTGCTGGAGTCATAGGTTAATCTGAAGTTCAAATCTAAATCTGTGTTGAAGGCAAGCCACTCAGTAGCTATAGCAACAGCTGCACTCACATAAGAAAAGGGGTATTTTGCTATTCACATCTTTGCCAGTTTTGCAACTGTTTTAAATCTTTACTTTTCATAAAATGTAAATATAAAGTCAAACAAATTCATGGGTATATTAAAATTTACCAGAAAGTTAAATTATTACTTACAAGTTTAAAATGAATTAGACATTTCTTTTTTCAAAAATGCCTTTTCTCAACTTTATTACTTGTCATGTCTTAAAAATATTTTCTTTTAACTTGGGAAAATGTAGACTATTAAATAAATGAAAAAAATACTGTTACATTTACAAGTATTAACAAGAACATCATTATTCAAAATCAAATTGTACTTCAATGAATTTACTTAAAATAACTTGTTTATACTTTTATTTAAAATAAACCTTTAGTCATGCTTCCTTTGTATCATTCACATTCAATATGTACAAGTAACTTGAAAATATGAGCAAATAGTCTTTTGTAAGTCCTAGTGATAATTGCTAAGATCATTTAAAAATTTGATAACATCTCTTATTGAAAAGCTTCCCAGGTGGAACAGTGGTAAAGAATTCATCTGCTAATGCAGAAGATTCAAGAGATGTGGGTTTAATCCCTGGGTCAGGAAGATCCCCTGGAGAAGGAAATGGCTACCCACTCCAGTATTCTTGCATGGAAAATCCCTTGGACAAAGGGGTCTGGCGAACTTCAGTGCATGGGGTCACAAAGAATCAGACACAACCAAGTGATAGCACACTCACCCACACCTATTGAAAAAGAATAATTAATGGTAATCAATGTTAATATAACAACTATAGACTACTAAATTGAATATACTAATTGAATCAGTGTATTATTATCTATTTGAATTGTCTGCTGGTTGAGATTATTGATATTTATTCTCCTTATATTTGAATTTTGAAAAAAATTCAAAAGAAAGATATTTGGCATGAAAACCTCACTTCAAACTGTTGTTGCTATTTAACTAAAGGATGAAAGACTATATCAGTTTTTTCATATCCAAGTAATGTTTAATTAATTGTTTAAGCCTTATGTACTATTAATCAATACATTGTTCCTTTTTTCATTTTCTTTTACCATATTTGCATTTTATAGTTTTTGGGTAAATCATGTGATTACTTGCAATCTAAAAATTACTAACATTTTAGTCAACTGAATATACAGATAGAATCTATTATTAAACTGGTACTGTATTTTAGTCAGTATCTTCTCTTCAATTTTTTGACCTAAGGAACTTTATTTTGAATAGAATTTAAACTCTTTAATTTATTTTTCCTTGCTTGTGTGTGTATGTGTGTCTCTCTGTGAGGGTGAGCACAGGGTATGTATGTGTGTTTATATGATTGTACATGCACATATGAGTAAACCTTAAGGATTTAACTACTGATTTTACTTGCTAATTTAGCCTGAAATTAGGTGTCAAATACTATCCCCAATATTTTCCTGTATTTTAGAGTTATTTTTGCAATAAGTACAATGTTATATTGGAGAAGGCAATGGCAACCCACTCTAATATTTTTGCCTAGAGAATCCTGTGGACAGAGGAGCCTGGTGGGCTGCTGTCCGTAGGGTCACACAGAGCGACTTAGCATGAATGCATGCATTGGAGAAGGAAATGGCAACCCACTCCAATATTCTTGCCTGGAGAATCCCAGGGAGGGAGGAACCTGGTGGGCTGCCGTCTATGGGATCACACAGAGTTGGATATGACTGAAACAACTTAGCAGCAGCAGCAGCACAACATTATATACAAAATCACACATAATATTACTTCTCCAAAGTGTAATCAAGAAGCTGGTTGTAATTAACATCTTCACTGACCTATACATGGGAAAATGTGTGATTTAACAGTATGAATTTATTTACTTAGATTAAGAGCTTTTGGAGTTAATATTGCCTCAAGTTAATAACAGGCTTCCCTGGTAGCTCAGCTGATAATAAGAATCTGCCTGCAATGTGGGAGACCCAAGTTCAGTCCCTGGGTGGGGAAGATCACCTGGAGAAGAGATAGGTTATCCACTCCAATCTTCTTGGGCTTCCTGGTGGCTCAGTTGATAAAGAATATTGTAAAGTAATTAACCTCCAATTAAAATAAATAAATTTATATTAAAAAAACAACATTCAGAAAACTAAAATAATAATAATCCCCTTGCCATGTGGGAGACCTGGGTTCAATCCCTGTGTTGAGAAGATCCCTTGTAGGAGGGCATGGCAAACCACTCCAATATTCTTGCCTGGAGAGTCCCCATGGACAGAGGAGCCTGGCGGGCTGCAGTCCCTGGGATCACAAAGAGTAGGACATGACTGAGTGACTAAGCACAGCACAGAGCAAGTTAGCAACAGTTCTCTGAATCAATGAGTTACTTCAGTAGAGTTATTTACCTATTGTTGTGACAAACCACTTAGGTATCTTGGTACAATTGCCACCATTTCATTTCTTTTTCTTTCTAGAGTGAAGCCTTTTTGAAGGAAAAGCAACCTGAATAACTCTATACCCCAGCTGTCTTTCTCTATCTGCTTCCTTGATCCTTTTTTATATTAGGAATTAAATGTTAAACACTGTATCTTTTATTGCTGAAAGGAAAATAAAATGAATAAGCTCAATTTATTCCCTATCATACTTGATATTAACTTCACATAAATTTATCTCAAACTAGCATATATTAGATCACTTGAGACAATGTCAAAATTCAAATAAAAATAAACTGTCCCATAATCATAATATAAAACTACAGTGTACCATACAACCTATAATCACAATAAAGCTTTTTTCATTCCTGTTTTCTGATAAATATTAATTCACTGTCATGAAATAGTGGAAGAGATTTTCTTAATCATTTTTCAAAAACTTGTAAAACTTGCACTGCTTGCACATATTTTTAAAAAAATGAGATACCTTTCATGTAGAGTCCAGTAGTTTAAAGTCAGTAATGTCAAGAGCCATAAATGGAAATGTATATAATTCATAGCCTGTAACTTTTAAAGATATCTCCCTTAAAATACCAAATACACTACATTTTCAATAGACATATTTATGAAATGCATATAGCATGATATATCCTCAAAATACTTTATAATCTGTACAATATCATGGGGAAACCACCAGTACTATTGCCCCTTTGATCTTGATGAGGCACTGAAATATATTGATTTTGTACTTGTTATAGACTTATTTTGGAAATCAGTAAAATGCAATAACAATGTAGTAATCTTTTCTGTAAGACTCTAAATCATTGTATTAAGGCATGGATTTTTGTTTTTCTAAATTAAATAAAAATCTAATTATTAAAAACTTCTACTTAATTTTTAAAATCTTACTCATTAAATATATGACTTTGAGGAACAGGCTACAGAAACAAGAATCTGAGTTGCTGAATGATTGTTTCTCTTGTTAATGTTACTATAAAATAAAAACTCAGTACAAAGATCACATCCTAACTTGTATTCAACCACCTTAGCCGGAAATGAGCATATGGTTTCAGTTTCATTTTGATGCAAAATACTGTCTTTTGAGACAAGGCAAGGATTCTTGAAAAGGCCATTATGCTATCATTTGAATTGGGACTATATGCATATTTCTAAAGGTTAGCACTAGCTGACAAAATAGGGAGGACAACTCTACAGGTTCTATTCACACACTCTTTAGAAATTTAAAAAAAAAAAATGGAAACCTTCTTTGGAATGAAATAATTTGTGGCTCCCCAGTATTGTTCTCCAGATGTTCAAAATTCAATCCATGCCTACTCCATTATTACAATGAGCTATACTACAGCACTTCTTTTGCTATTTATACATAGTAATTTTTAAGAATAGACAGATATCTCATCACTGTGACTTTTCTAATGTTATTATGTAAAGGAATAGTTAACAACTATGTGCATATTACTGTTAGATTCTATAACAATCATACAGAATAAACAATGATATAATAATATAAAATGCTCAGATTAGATTCAATAATAATATTTATATGAAAATGATATCATTCATAAAAAGAAAAATAATTAAGAAAAAGCATGTAACTTGATTGTTTGTTATGTGTGTGCATGTTTGTGCATGTACTTTTCCCTGGCAGTAACAGAAAATTAGCAAAATATATCCAAGGCCTAAAGTGAGAATCTGATATATAATAAAGCTGGTATTTAAATCAATGCTAAAAGAATCTAACATTAAAAAATATATTTTTGTTTCTCTATATATGGGAGAATATTTTTATAAACTTGCAACAGTAAAGCATTTCATAAGGAAAGCAAAAAAAAAAAATCCATTCTATGCATGGTAAGAATAATGAGTTCAAATATATTGCAATTATATTCACTAAAATACATCCAAAAAAACTAAAAAATGTAAGTCTCATACTGAAAATAAATATTTTCAACATGTATAGCAGAGCAAGTTCATATGAAGAATGCAAACAACAGCTAAAAATCAGTAACAACATTAACTCAGGAGAACAATGGCTAAATATCATCTGCAGACACTTCCCAATAAATAAAATATGCAAACAGTACATGATTATCTAAAAAAGGTGGTCAATTTCACTTTAGAAATCAAGAAAGTTATAGTAAAATTATGAAAGATAATCCTTTGGATTTTGTTAATCAAGGGGATTTCTCAAGCAGTGCCAGTAGGACATAAATTGATATGGACTTCCCTGGTATATAACAACTTTGAAAAACAATTTGCTATTATCATGCATGTATTTTATGACCTGAAATTCTATTCTAGGTTATGTACACACAGCATATATCTATATCTTTATGTATATCTATACATCTCTAAACATAGAGATAAGATATAAATCTTAGCAAATGTCACAAGGAGATATGATTATGAAGCTATATTGTTTATCATGGAAACAATTTGGAAATAACCCAAATATTCATCAGTGGTGGAACTTAGAGCACTTTTGCAAAATGGAATATTATGGTTGTGAAGATGAATAACATCATGAACACATATCAATACTGAAACATCTTGAAGTAACAATATGAAGAAAAAATCACACAACAATACATATAAAATAATTTATATAAAATACAAAAATATGTACATGTAAATATTTTTAAAATATGTAAAGTGCAGAATAGGTTTTGTTTTTTGAGGAATGTTGAATGACACAGTTGTGGAGAATCACACAAGCAGCTTTGAATTTCTTGGTGATTTTGCATATTGGAAAATAGGCAATGAGTAAGTAGGTGTTTTTGTTTATTTTCTAGACTGCACAAAACTACTACATAGACTTTTTACTGTGTACAATGTACAGTAAAAATGTCTAAGTATAAATAGGATAAACCACATTAAAAGCAATAAGTTTAAATTGCTGGAAGTAGATATTCTGATTGGTTTGGCTTAGGAAAGAGACTTGGTCACATTCAGAAGTTGGCAAAGTAGGAATAAGAAAATTGTGTCCATGTGTGTTCAGTCATGTCCCACTCTTAGCAACCCCATGGATTGCAGCCTGCCAGGCTCCTTGGTCCATAGGATTTTCCAGGCAAGAATACGGGAGTGACTTGTCATTTCCTCCTCCAGGCCATCTTTCAAATACAGGGATCCAAACTGCTTTTCTTGTGTTTCCTGAATTGTCAGGTGGATTCTTTATCACTGTAGCCACATGGGAAGTCTGGGATTTCAAAATAAAGGAAATGAAGGAGAGCAAGTTATATGAGGAAGCAAAAGGCAATTAAGGACACACTTAGATCTGAAAACCTCAAGTAAAAGGAGAAACATTTTCCCAATTCTACAGGGGGGAAGGAAATAAGACAGTGGGTATAAATACATCATTATGTGAGAAAGGGGCATATAGAACAGCAAAGGTATTCTTATCTTGCTCTATATTTCCATACAGAATAGAAGTTACTAATGTCAAAAATAGCAAAGGCAGAATAGGGAATTGAGGGCACTGATGAAAATTTGGAATTACTACAGGAAAGAAATGAAGAAGAAACAGATAATAGAAATAATAATGTTCAGGCATTACTGAGAATAAAGATAAAAACTAGTATACATATATTATTACTAGCCTGCCAGGCTCCTGTGTCCATGGGATTTTCCTGGCAAGAATACTGGAGTGGGTTGCCAGTTCCTTCTCCAGGGATCTTCCCAAACCAGGGATCAAACCCGGGGCTTCTGCACTGCAGGCAGATTCTTTACTGAATAAGCCACCAGGAAAGTCCTAATCTACACAACTAGATGCTATTTATCATCAATGCTCAGATATTGGGTACAGAAATGACAAGACATTGATAGGTGAAGAACGTTTTTTTTTATAGAGAAGATGGAGCAGAAGGTTTAAGGTCATTGAGAAGAAAATGATGAAAGTAAAGGAATCCTGATATCCAGGTGAAAAAGTAAGGCTATAAGCACAGAAGCCACAGAAAAATTAGAAGAGAATTCAGGATCAGAATACAGTTCAGACTCATAGTTACACCTGCATCAAGAATAGAAAGTCTGTAGTCTAAGCCTGAGATACTGAAGAAAGTTATTTCAAGGATTAAGATGCAGATAATGAATGGTAAAATCCAGGGCAAGGCCTTGAGTGCAAATAAAGAAAAGTATATCACTAGATTGTAGTGGGAAAAGTGACTAAATCTATTATGGAAAATTGCATTACTTCAGGGATTAGTGACTATTGGTTAGCAGAGGAAGCACCAGAAAAATGCTTCACTTCTATGATCCAAAGCGCTGAGATGTTTATACATTAAAATTCACATTTAATCATCTAAACTTTATCCATTATATCCATTAACTATTAGGTAAAAACACTAGGATTTGTACTATTCCTTTTTCCTTTCACAATGATCTCATTATGCATTTTGATGTTTTATTCTAATTTTTTAATCATCCTTTACTTTTTTAGCATTATTGCTAATATTAATTTTAATGATTGCATGTGTATGTATTTTAAATGTTGAATCCTCATCAAAGGTACTAAGGGGAAAAATCCACAATATAATTGACTATAAGACTTGGAAGAAACTGTTTATATATTTAACTCTGCAATAGACTTACTGTATGACATTAAATCACTAATCTCTAGACCACACATTCATTCATTAGTTGGCATAGCAGTTCTGTATCTCCTTCCACAATAAATTTGAAAAGAATCAAACAAGATCATGCATCTCAGAACAAAATGAAAATGCAAGATACGCACCTTACAATTCTATCACTAAGTATTAAACTCTGAGAAACTTATCAAGTAAGATTAAGAGAACGAAACGTGAAGATTCTCTTATAAACATGAATGTGAGTTAACATATTAACTTTGATCCATATTGCATTATTCAGAGATTTGGTTTATACAGAACTGTTGTAGTGTTAGTATATTACATATTTGATATAAATAATTGGGTAAATTTAATTTTAAATAATTGCATTTATTTACCATTTATGAAAATTTAATTTGATGAAAATACTAAAATATTTTTTAAGTGTTACTTAAAATATTTTGCATAAAATATCATTTCCTCCGTGACCTTGTGGAGCTTTTGTGGAGCTTTCCAAGAAATGTAAATTAGCTTCAAATGAAAATAAGAAAAATTTGATTAAAATTTTTATAAGTGGAATTCTTAGTTCATGAAATAAATTATAGATGATAATACATCGCACATCATTTCATCTTTTTATTTTCAAAAGGAAATTAGTATAGGTATATTACAAAAATATGTTTTTTATGGATTAAAGTTTATAAACCTCCAAGAATTAGAAATTGAAAGATACTACTTTCTTCTTACAATGTATTTTCTATGAGTGACAAATATTCCACTAGAGATATTAAATACTCAAAGCAATTTTATCTAAATTGTATGTATACATTTCAAAATATTATAATTAAACACATAAGATTTTTTTTATTCTGCTCATTTCTTTTCAAAATTCACAAGCTTGTATGAGTTTGTCTCAATAAAATGAATTGTTTCTTAGATATTCAGTACTTTTGCATGAAATTTACTTAGTACTTATTATCTAAGTAAAGTTATCTAACATTTCTTTTTAAAAATTTAATTTTTGAAATTTGGCACTTGTAAATTATGTTACTAAGATTTACAAACAATGTATAAAATTAGAAAGCAATTGTGTGAATATTGTATATATTATATGCATAAATATACTGTATTTACATTATTTGCTGGAGGAGGAAATGGCAATCCACTTCAGTATTCTTGCCTAAAAAATTCTATGGACAGAGGAGCTTGCTGGGCTGCTGTCAAAGTGTCACAAAGAGTCTGACTTAGCAACTAAGCACACACACTATTTGAATAATGATTATATAATTTATGTAATATATATATATACTCTCACTTTGTCCAAAATTTTGTTTAAAGATTCTCTCGTTTTTGTACCCAATTTTGTCTTGTCTGTGATAAGCCTGTGAACAATCATCTCTCTAAATGTATAGTATACGATAAACCTAAAATGCTTCTTTCAGATATACATTAAAGTTTACCTAAAAGAATTGGAAATAAAATTCTGATATGATAAAAGAAACCCACTTCAGAGTATTTAGTCAAAAGACTTAAAATCAGGATCTTGAAGATCTATATGCAGCACCAAGTTTATTGTAGCATTATTCAGACTAGCTGAAATATATAGAAATAATCTAAATGCTTATTGATAGATGAATGGAAAAACAGATGTGAGATATATATATATATATATATATATATACCACATGTATATACATATATATTTATATACACCATACCACATATATATCTGTCTCTTATACACATCTCTCATTATGCATTTTGATGTTTTATTCTAATTTTTTAATCATCCTTTACTTTTTTAGCATTATTGCTAATATTAATTTTAATGATTGCATGTGTATGTATTTTAAATGTTGAATCCTCATCAAAGGTACTAAGGGGAAAAATCCACAATATAATTGACTATAAGACTTGGAAGAAACTGTTTATATATTTAACTCTGCAATAGACTTACTGTATGACATTAAATCACTAATCTCTAGACCACACATTCATTCATTAGTTGGCATAGCAGTTCTGTATCTCCTTCCACAATAAATTTGAAAAGAATCAAACAANAGGCTCCCCCGTCCCTGGGATTCTCCAGGCAAGAACACTGGAGTGGGTTGCCATTTCCTTCTCCAATGCATGAAAGTGAAAAGTGAAAGTGAAGTCACTCACTCGTGTCCGACTTGTAGTGACCCCACGGACTGAGGCCCACCAGGCTCCTCCGTCCATAGGATTTCCCAGGCAAGAGTACTGGAGTGGGGTGCCATTGCCTTCTCCACACACATATATATACACCACATATATATACACACACATATATATACACACCACGTATACACCATATATATATGTATATACCACATATATATACCATATATATATGTATATACCACATATATATACCATATATATAAACACCAAACCATATATATACATCATATATATATATATATATATATACACACACACACACACACACACAAAGATATATTATTTAACCATAAAAAGGAGATCCTGCCATGCAAGACATCTTGGATGAATTCTGAGAATATTATGCTAAGTGAAAAAACATGTGTGAAAGAGAAATACTGCATGATTCCATTTATATAAGATAACTTAGTAGAAGGGTGATTACCAGGCCTGTGAGGAGTGGGAAGTGAAGTGAAAAGTTTTTGCTTAATGGGTAAAAAGTTTCAGTTGAGCTAAGTGAATAAAAATCTAGAAATCTGTACAACATTCTGCCTTTAGTTGACAATACTATATTGTGTACTTAGAATTTTTTGAGAGGGTAGATCTCATTATCTGTTCTTATCACAATTAAAAAATGGTAAACATTTTTAAAGTTTTACCTTATAAAATGTGTATATTATTGCTTTGCTCAGGAAGATGGAGTATAGGATGTGCATATCATAGTTCTAAATCTATTTTCTCAAAGGATAATGAATATCTAAATCTGGTTTTCTTTATTTCAAAGTCATTTATCTGTCACCTGCTGCAGAGGGCACATGGTCACATGCAAGAAGATAATTATAGCTACAGTGACATTATTTGGACAATGTGAAAGGTCCTTTCCTATTTATCTTCATTGTTCCACAAGAGTAGCAGGAAAATTTTAAGTAAGGTTAGAGTTGCAATTATTTTTTGTTATCTTTTAGATTACTTTTTACCTGGGTAACACAGAAGAATAAACATAATTAGTTACAGCTGGAAACACTTCTGTACTGTGTCAAGGACAATAAGTTCACAAATTGACTTCACCTGCTATTCATGTGGTACATGAAAAGAATTGGGCAAAGGGGAATTTAATTAGTGTGTTTCATAGTAGGAATAATAATATAAAAAAGACTACTGATTGTATTGGGAATGAATAACATGTTTACCTGTAAACAACTGAGCAGAGGTAGTTTGCTAACATTTCTTTGGTAATAGAAATTTTGATATTATTAGACTACCTCATGTGGAATCTAACTTGTACATGATTTCAGATTTAAATAATAGAATGAAATTTTATTATATTTACAAATGTAGAGACTTTTATAAAACATGATACAATGCAAGGATTTACACTCAAAAATTAAGAGATTATACTATTTATTGAAGATTTTATAGATATGAAGAAGCAAGCAGAGATAATATTTATATATATATAGGATCGCTTTCTAAAACTAGAATAACAAAGCAACAGATATCACTGATTCAACGAAGAACATTTTCAAAGATATTATTATATATGTGTAATTATCTAATCTTATCAAAATGGGAAAGAATTTGAATAAATAAAAATCTAGGGCTTTATTAATTACCAATTGTGTTCTAGTAGTTATTAGAGGTAAACTATGTAATGAGCATACATAAGAATTTTCATAGTAGCAAAAGAAACATACACATTGCCTTAACATTCACATAAAAAAAGAGCAAATACACATACACACTAACAGCTACTTTTTTAAATGACAAATTAATTTGTATCTTTTCACATCATATTCTATTCGTGATATTTAAGATCTAATCTAACCTCCAGTTTTACTTATCTATTGCCTTTAAACTAGCAGATAGCCTGGTAGCTCAGATGGTAAAGAATCTACCTGTGATGCTGGAGAGCTGGGTTTGATCCCTAGGTCCAGAAGATCCTTTAGAGAAGGAAATGGCTTTCCACTCCAATATTCTTGCCTGGAGAATTCCATGGACAGAGAAGCCTAGTAGGCTGCAGGCCATGGGGTCACAAAGAATTGGATATGACTGAGTGACTAAGACCCATTAGTTCTTGAGTTATGCAGAATAGCTCTTGTTTTCTTCTTGCTTTTTACTGTGTGAGGAATCCAAATAAAATCATTTCATACATTTATGCACTTACTTTGTAAAACCTGAGTTTCCAGTGCTTGGAATCTTATTGAAAAAAAAAAAATGTATCTTTACCTAAAAGAAAAATCAAAACCTATGGAGAAATATATTGGACTATAAAGTTGGACTGTAAAGAAAGCTGAGCACAGAAGAATTGATGCTTTTGAACTGTGGTGTTGGAGAAGACTCTTGAGAGTCCCTTGGACTGCAAGGAGATCCAACCAGTCCATTCTGAAAAAGATCAGCCCTGTGATTTCTTTGGAAGGAAAGATGCTAAAGCTGAAACTCTAGTACTTTGGCCACATGATACAAAGAGCTGACTCACTGGAAAAGACCCAGATGCTGAGAAAGATTGAAGGCGTGAGGAGAAAGGGATGACAGAGGATGAGATGGTTGGATGGCATCATTGACTCAATGGGCATGAGTTTAAGTAAACTCTGGGAGTTGGTGATGGACAGGGAGCCCTGGCCTGCTGCAGTCCATGGGGTCACAAAGAGTCGGACTTGACTGAGTGACTTCACTGAACTGAACTGACAGAGAAACATAACAAAATAGAAAAATCCTTGATACAGAGAACAAGCAAGTAGTTGACAGAAGGGAGGTAGATTGGCAGATGAAAGAAATAGGTAATATATATCTTTGTACAAGTTCCCAACTGCAAAATAAATGAGTCATGGATATAAGCATACGGTATGCGGAATATACTAAATAATGATATAGTATCTTTGTATGATGACAGATGGTGACTAGACATCATAGTGATTAGTTTGTAATGTATAGAAATATTGGATCACCATGTATATCAGGAACTAATATAGTGTTGTAGGCTAATTGTACTTCAAAAACAAGAGAACAAACTCATAGGGGGAAAAAATGAGATTTGTGGTTACTAGAGTGGGGGTGGAGAAAGAGGAAATTGGATGAAGGCAGACAAAAGGCACAGATTTCTAGTTATAAGATTTTCGGTTATAAGTACTAGGGATGTAATGTACAACTTGATAAATATAATTAACACTGTTATATCTTAGATATGAAAGTTAAGAGAATAAATTCTAAGAGTTCTCATTACAAGGGCTTTTTTTTCTATTTCTTTAAGTTTTAATCTATACAAGATGATAGATGTTCACTAAATTTATTTTGGTAATCATTTCATGATGTATTTATGTCAAATCATTATGCTCTTCTACCTAAACTTATACAGTTCTATAAGTCAATTTTATCTCAATAAAACTGGAGGAAAAACTAAAGGAGATGCCAACAAAGTGGCAACATAGAGTCCTCCTGAAATTCCCTACTCCCATGAAGATATACAACTACCCATAGATCAAGTTCCTCTGAGAGAAATGGAAACTACACATTGAGCAACAGAAAATATCCACATTGAAATGGATAGGAAAAGCTGAGACACTCTCACTCATAAACTTTTCTGGCATAGTCACAGTACTTTGCAGTTAAGAGGAAACTTCCAACTCCTAGCTTCTCTTTGAGGAGTGAATAGATTGGACTTAACAATTGGCACCGGAGGAGCCTGGTGGGCTGCCGTCTATGGGGTCGCACAGAGTTGGACAGGACTGGGCAACTTCACTTTCACTTTTCACTTTCATGCATTGGAGAAGGAAATAGTAACTCACTCCAGTGTTCTTGCCTGGAGAATCCCAGGGATGGGGCAGCCTGGTGGGCTGCCGTCTACGGGGTTGCACAGAGTCGGACAGGACTGAAGCGACTTAGCAGCAGCAGCAGCAGCTAAAGTATGAGCTCCCAAATCATCTAGCTCTGAGAGCCAACAATACTTGAAGTTATGAGTCCCAAAGGACTATAGAAGACAGAGGTGATTGTTAAATAGGTGTGTGATCACTCTTGTGGCTACCCTCTCCAGTCTGGAGAGAGGAGACAAAAACAGCCATCTCAGATTTTCTTGGGATAAGTTTAACTTCATGATTTCACAGATGCTGCATAGACGTCTGGCTCCTAATTAGCCCCCATCTAGATGCTGAATGGGATGCTCTGTAGAACCTGAAAGAGTCAATGAGCATTTCCCCTACCCCCTCCCCCTGGCTAGCTCCAGCAACAAAACCAAGTATCCAGCTTCTCCCTGGAAGTAATGTGCCAATGCATCTAGAGTCCTAAATTTTGCAGCTGCCACCTGAGAGACAGACCCTCAAATCACCTAACTCTGATAGTCAATGGAGTTTGTATTTCTAAGTCCTACAGGAACATACAGCAATTTTCAAATGGGAACACAATCACTTCTTATAGCCTTTTTCCCTTGGATTCAACAAAGAGGGAACAGGCAAAACACCCTCTCCTAGTTTCTCTCTGGAAGCAATTTTATTGCACACTTTACCAGATGATGCCTGAAGTTCCAGCTTTTAATCTGCCTGCTGCAAGGAGATGATCAGGATCCTACAAAGAGTCTGAATGTGTTGGTGGCACATACCCCACTGTTTTCCCTGGGCTGCCTCCAACAGTCAAACAAAACCTCCAGATTCTCCCTGGAAGAAGCTTGTCCACTTATCAAGCACTCCAATTGCTATGGCTGCCACTTGACAGTCTAGCTCCCTGTCGACCCTGGCTACAAATCAGCTCTGAGAACTGACAGAGATTGACATTCGTGACTTTCTCTGCACCCGGCAACAAAGTGGTGGTTCTATTTGGGCATATACACAATTCCAATGACTCCTTCCTTTTGCTCAGCACAGAGTGAGTAAGCAAAAACACTCAGCTCCCACTTTCTCCCAGGTAGCTGTTAGACTGCATTTCCAACATCTTGATTTTCCCAATGCTGCCTTAGGGTGAGGCTTCCAATTAGCCTACAGTGGGCTACCTAGGTGACACTAGTGGTAAAGAACCCACCTTCTGATGCAGGAGACACAAGACCAGGTTTGATCTCTGCTTGGGACGTGTGTTGGCATGGCAACACACTCCAGTGTTCTTGCCTAGAAAATCCTATAGACAGAGGAGACAGGTGGGATACAGATCATAGGGTCTCAAAGAATCAGAAACTACTGAAGCAACTTAGCAGGCTCACTGATGGGGCAGGCGATATGCTGTCCTTTGGTGTCCAAAGATGTTAATAGGAATTTCCAAAGTTTTGGGGACATTGATGGGCCTTGCCACACTCTCAACTATGGAAAGCCATTAAGAGCAAAGTTGGAAACTTGGATAATCAGAAGGTTTTGAGAGGCAACAGGCAGATTGGAGTCGGCTGATTAAAAAGGTTTATCTCCTGCATAAGGTCAATTTGTCAAGACGAGAGGTGGCTATTTTATCTAATATGCAGAAATCAACTTAGTGAGCTAAGGAAAAGGGAAAAAAAATTTTTAAAAAGAGGATATTTTAAAAATAAAAGAACAATGTAAATTTCCAGAAATCAACCTAATGAAACAGAGATAAATGATTTACCTGCTAGAGAATGCAAACTAACAGTGATCATGCAGGTCAGGAGACCAAAACATGAACAAAGTGAGAATTTCAACAAAAAGATAGAAAATAGTTTCAAAAAATGTCAAAGGCAAATCATAGAGAATACAATAACCAAACTGAAACAAATTCAATAGAGGTGTTTAAATCACTTTAGGTTAAGGAGAAGGGAGGATCAGAAAACTTGAAAATAGAGCAGTGGGGGACTTCCCTGGTGGAGAACTGGTTAGGATGCTGCACTTCCACTGCAGAGAGCAGGGGTTTTACTCCTGATTGAAGAACTAAGATCTCACTCTCTGCCCAGTGCTGCTGAACAAACGACAGAGCAATGGAAATTAACCAATCAGAAATGGGGAAAAAATTGAAAGAAGAAACAGATTTATGGAATAGACAAAATAGGACTTCCAAAAGGAAAAGAAAGAGAAAAGAACAGAAAACTAGAAACAGGAGAAATAAAGGCTGAAAACATCTTCCATCAATAGTGCTACCTGGCATCTTTGCCTAAACCACCATTATTTTATGTGTTTTGTATTCATAGTTGACACAGAATGATCATTTTGAAATCTGACTTGTCACATTTTAAAACAGCATTCTAATGTCCATTTCTCTAATAGTAAAAGATAAAATACGTACAATAGGATCTGATGACTTACAGGTTCTGACTGTTTCTTATTTATCTCTTCTACTAATTCCCCATATTATATGTCACCATGACCTTTTTGCTGTTTTTAATTATGCCCTGAATATTTATGCATCATCATCTTTGCATTCATGCATTCAGTTCAGTTCAGTTCAGTTCAGTTGCTCAGTCATGTCCTATTCTTTGGGACTCCATGAGGTGCAGGCCTCCCTGTCCATCGCCAACTCCCAGAGTCCACCCAAACCCATGTCCATCAAGTCGATGATGCCATTCAACTATTTCATCCTCTGTTGTCCCCTTCTTCTCCTGTCTTCAATCTTGCTCAGCATCAGGGTCTTTTTCCAATAAGTCAGCTCTTTGCATCAGATGGCCCAAGTATTGGAGTTCCAGCCTCAACTTCAATCCTTCCAATGAACACCCAGGACTGATCTCTTTAGGATGGACTGCTTGGATCTCCTTGCAGTCCAAGGGACTCTCAACAGTATTCTTCAACACCACAGTTTGAAAGTATCAATTCTTTGGCACTCAGCTTTCTTCACAGTCCAAGTCTCACATCCATACATGATCACTGGAAAAACCATAGCCTTGACTAGATGGAACTTTGTTGGCAAAGTAATGTCCCTGCTTTTTCATATGTTGTCTACGTTGGTCATAACTTTCCTTGCAAGGAGTAAGTATCTTTTAATTTCATTGCTGCAATCGCCATCTGCATTATCTTTTTAATTGGCTATTTTCTATACCTAGAATTGCCATCTCTTTGAGAATTTTCCACAGTTTATTATGATCCACACAGTCAAAAGCTTTGGCATAGTCAATAAAGCAGAAATAGATATTTTTCTGGAACTCTCTTGCTTTTTCAATGATCCAGCAGATGTTAGCAATTTGATCTCTGGTTCCCCTGCCTTTTCTAAAATCAGATTGAATGGCTGGAAGTTCACGGTTCACATATTACTGAAGCCTGGCTTGGAAAATTTTGAGCATTACTTTACTAGCCTGTGAGATGAGTAAAAATGTGTGGTAGTTTGAGCATTCTTTGGCATTGCCTTTCTTTGGGATTGGAATGAAAACTGATCTTTCCCANCTTTTCTAAAATCAGATTGAATGGCTGGAAGTTCACGGTTCACATATTACTGAAGCCTGGCTTGGAAAATTTTGAGCATTACTTTACTAGCCTGTGAGATGAGTAAAAATGTGTGGTAGTTTGAGCATTCTTTGGCATTGCCTTTCTTTGGGATTGGAATGAAAACTGATCTTTCCCACTCATGTGGCCAAGGCCAAGTTTTCCTGATTTTCTGGCATATTAAATGTAGCACTTTCACAGCATTATCTTTCAGGATTTGAAATAGCTCAACTGGAATGCCATCACCTTCACTAGCTTTGTTTGTAGTGATGCTNGCAAAATCAAAACAACAAAACCTAAAAATGCATGTAGGAGAATTGATAGAGCTGAAAGGAAAAGTGTGTATGTGTGTGCACAGTCATATCCAACTCTTTTTGACCCCATGGACTGTAGCCTGCAGGCTCCTCTGCACATGGAATTTTCCAGGCAAGTATACTGGAGTGGGTTGCCAAAATTATGCTAGAGATTTCAGTACCCATCTTTCAGCATCTGATAGAACTTATAAACAGAAAATTGAAAATGATATAGAACTGAATGACACAATCAAGCAGTAAAATCTAATCAAAATAAAACATATAGAATGCTATCCCCCAAAACACAGAATATGAATTATTTTTAGGCACCAGGGAAACATACATAATGATATTCTATGTCTTGGGCCAAAAACAAACTTCAATAATTTTAAAAATTGATCTTATACAGAATATTATCTTAATATAATATAATACGGTCAAATTAGAACACAATAACAGAAAACAACAGAGAAATCTCAAGAGCCGTGGAGATTATACGAGATATCTCTAAGTAATGAATAGATCAATGAAGTAATTCTCAAAGAGTAGAAGGAAAGTTACAAAAAATAAGAGCCAAAACCAATAAAATTGAAAGAGGAAAACAAAAATACAATGAAACAGTGAATGAGTCTTAAAAAAGTAGTAAATTTATAAAATTATAGCATTCTGAAAAATATAAGAACAAAGACACAAATCCACAACACCAGAAATGAAACAAGAAATACTACTAAATATCTTGCATCCATTAAGAATAAAGGAATAATATTAACCAGTTGATACTCATAAATTTGACAACTTCGAATTTGGACCAGGTTTTTAAAAAAACTAAGAACCATGAAAACTCAACTAAGATGAAGTAAAACAACTGAATAGTCCTGTAAATAGTAAGAAATGGCAAATAGAATATTGAAATTGAAGACTTCAAAGACTCCTCTAAATAGATCCAAACTGGAAACAACCCAGACGCTAATGGCTAGACAACTATAGTTCATCCATACCATGTCATACTACTTAAGCAACAGAAAGGAACAGATTATTAATATGTTAGATAATTTGATGAACACACAGGGAGTTATGCTAATTAGCTATCAATAACAAAAGAATATGTACTGTATGATTTCATTTATATGACATTCTTAAAGTGACAAAATTGTGTTAATGCAGAATAGATTATTTGTTGCCAGGAGTAAAGGATGGAAACAAGAAGAAAAGTAGGTGTGGCTGTAAAAACACAACATCCAGAGCCAAAAAAGTATGTATTAAATGTTTCATACATATGAAATGCAAAATAGGACAAAACATGTTATTATAACTTAGAATAGGGGATGATTAGTGATGTCAGAAGAGCCAAAAGCGTTTCTGGTGTTCTGATACAGATATGACTTTTATTCTGAATACGGTTATACTTATTGATCTGATTTATTTGGAAAAATTCATCAAGCTATATGCACACATATGGGTACCTTTTTGTATACATGTTACACTTTAAGGAAAACTTTCATTATAGGGCTTCCCTGGTGCCTCAGACAGTAAAGAATCTGCCTGCAGTGCAGGAGACCTGGGTTCATTCCCTGGATTGGGAAGACCCTGGAGAACAAAATGGCAACGCACTCCAAACTGCCATTATTATGTAATATAATAATAAAAATAATTACAAATAGATATCACTGTTTCAATGTATCATTGAGCTTCTTAATATTATATAACACACACAGCTATTAAACACGCACACACACACTTCATCTTATAGTCCAAATTGCACTGCATATTGTTTAAACTATAGCCCAGAAAATTTACATGACCTTGGATATCAAACTCTAAATTGTGCTTCTTATTTTTAAAAGAAGAGAATTAGATTGACATCTCTAAAGTTCTTCTCATACTCAAAGCCTATGTTTGCAAATCATACTGTTTATATAAGCTGTTTGCAAAATATTTGAAATACAATACCAATTTAATTCAGTTTATATCCTAAAATTTTAAATACATGAGTAAATTTTGAGATGGCCCTGTATTTAAATGTATTTTTTTACATAACATGTTATCTTCTTTGCAAATTTGGAGAAAATGTTTGTTTCTCCGCATAAAAGAATTATGAAACATATCAAACATCTTGAGGTGATCACTTCAGTTCTAGTTCTGACATGAAGCAGCTTTTCAACCTTGAAAAAGTCACAAAAACTTTTTATGTCTCAGATTCCTAATTCTTTGAATGAATAATACATCCCCTGACACTTTAGATGCCTCATGGGTGGATTAAATGAGAAAACATAAATGAATTAAAATCTTTACAGCAGTCCACAAATGCAAACGTAGTTATTGTTATTACTTTGCCTTTATAGGCTTTTATATAAATTTATATTTTCTCCATTTTAAGGGAGAGAAAGTAGAGTGACTGTAGTGATGCACATGTGTATATACAAACACCCTCAATTAGGCGGTGGGAGAGGAAATGAGGTACATTTTGTTTTCCTTTTTATGCTACTGAAGCTCTGCTTTGCTCATTACCCTTCCATTACTTTCCCTTCATTTTCCTCCCATGGAGCAAGGGAGATAAACTCCTGTTGATAGTTCATGAATTTCAATTTATATACCCAGGGGCAGGGCACTTTTGATGAAATGTCGCCAATGTTAGAACTTCCTGCTGCTTGTGCTTTCAGAGGGTCCATGTTTAAACCTTCAGGCCAATATGTAAATCTGTTTTTATTCCTTTAAACAGAAGACCTGTGGGTGTTTTCAAAATATATATGCATTAAATAAGTATTTATTTGACATTCTGGATGGCAGAACTAAGAGACTTTCTCAGGGACAAGTGAATGAGACAGCAGGGACCGAGGCTGCATTTCCAAGTGTCTGGCCCTCAGTAAGTGTCCAACAGGCAAACGTAGTAGAAAGAGATCACATTGTGAAAAGGAACATGTGCACGTGCACAAGGACAGGCACTGATGTTTAGTCCCAAAATGCTTATGGCTGTTGTCTCGAAGCATCGGGGTTTCAATTTGCATCGAAGTTTCTTGCTCCATTACACCTTTACACAGTTAAAATTATTTCACATTTAGTATGCAATTTTTATATAATTAGAAGCTAAATAAAGAAGTTATTTTAAAAGTTATTTTAATATTTATTTTAAATTGGAGGATAACTGCTTTAGAATGTTGTACTGGTTACTGTCATCCATCAACTTGAATCAGCCAAGCCATAGGTGTACATATGTCCCCTCTCTCTTGAGCCTCGCTCTCCCCCCATCCCACCCATCTAAGTTGTCACCGAGTACGGGTTGGGCTCCCTGAATCATACAGCAAATTCTTGCTGATTATCTATCTAAATGATGGTAATGCATGTTTCAATGCTACTCTCTCAATTTGCTCCACCCTCTCCTTCACCTGCTGTGTCCACAGGTCTATTCTCTATGTCTGTGTCTCTACTGCTGCTCTCCGTGAAAAATAATAATGTTATTTCAATACAATTCAAAAGCCTTACAATAAATAGTTTATTTTATAAGCTCATTATATGAACTGTTTAAAGAAAAATGTAAGAAATGATTATTTGGGCTGTACATTTTCTCCAGATAGTGAAACACAGGCAACCCTGACTTGAATTTTGTTTTCCTAGAATTCTCGTGCTTTTCTTTGTGTAAACTTATATATAGGTATATTCATAACTAGCATAGTATTTAGAGTTGCATTTTAAAATTTAATATAACAATTTATTCTCTATATAAGTTTATGTAAGTTTTTTCCCTTTGATGTTCACTTTGTGACTTGTCTCATTTGCAACATGTAACAATCCTTATTTATTTTTTTCACTCAGTGTTTCTTTGAAAGAAGAAAGTGCATTTTACTTACTCATTCTACTGCCAATAGACAAAAGGAGGTTTTTCTCCAGTACCAAAAATGCTGCTAAAATAATTATTCTACAGATATTCTCATGCACATGAACAAGAGTCCTTACATTATATATATGGAATGAATGCATGGGGTCAGAAGATACATTCGACTTCATATTTGAATACCCATTATCCTTGGAGGAGGGCAGAGCAACTCACTTCAGTATTGTTGCCTGGAGGATCCCATGGACAGAGGAGCCTGGTGAGCTACAGTCCATGGGGTTCCAAAGAGTTGGACTTGACTGAAGTTGCTTAAGCACAGCACAGCACAGCATGCCCACTGTCAACTGTATTGTTCCTTACTGTGTTGATTTTCACTATTGTATATTTCCTATAGCATTATATTCTGATTATATTTTTTTATGATACTTTCATGCTGTATTTTGGGGTATTTTTTTTTTTCTTATCTAAATAGTTCATATGCATAAAGGGATGAGAAGTTGGTTTTTTATTCTTTTCTAATTCAAAGCTTGGAGAAGGAAATGGCAACCCACTCCAGTATTCTTGCCTAGAGAATCTCAGGGACGGAGGAGCCTGGTGGGCTGCCTTCTATGGGGTTGCACAGAGTCGGACATGACTGAAGCGATGTAGCAGCAGCAGAAATTCAAAGCTAATGATTTAAAGGTCCTATAAACACTGAAGTAGCTACTTGCTACAAGCTTTGATGTGTATAATTTTTGCTTTCATTTATTTGTGAATATTTCAGTATTTACAAATGAATTTTAAATTTAAAAATTGAATGATATTCAATTTTTGGATGACATATACTTAAAATTTTGAAAATTGTAAAATTTTTAGAATTTAATTTTAAAAAGTAAAAGAAATTTTAACTCATTAATTTAAAATTTTAATTCCAGTAAGAGCAGAGGATATAATCTACAGTGAATTGACTCTCTTGGTACCAATTATTGTAAATATTAGATTTCCTTGAGGTGAAAGCAAAAATATTTCCACCAGTTAGATACAAATTCTGTACCTTTGACTTGGGATATGGTAAAACTTTTAGCTTTTATTATTAGTCTGTGGTCTATTTCAAACTAAGGTTCAGTGTGTTCATTTATTTCCCATGTGGATATCCAGGTGCCCATAGAACCATTTTCTTATACCAGAAAACTGCTTTGAAATATTTGTCAAAAACAAATACATACATATATATTTATAGACTCTCTATTTTATCTCCTTAATCTGTATCTCTGTCTTTCTGGTACCAATACACTCTCCTGATTACAGTAGCTTTTAGTAAGTCTTGAAATCAGGTAGAGTAAATCTTCCAAATATGTTTTTCTTTCCTATTTAATTTTTTTTTCTTTTACTGTTTTAGTTGTTTCGTGAATATTTTACAAATAATTTATCAATTTCCTTATAAAAGCTGCAGGAATTTTCAGTGCAGTAACTTTGATGTTAATTAGGTGGAATTAAAATTCTATAAATTTGAAATGCTTCTAAATCATGAACATGGTATATGGCTCCATTTAGTTTATCTCTATTTTCTCAAAATATATTTGAATTTGTTGCCTAGAAAACTTTTATGTCTTTTTAAAAATGTATTCTTTTATATTTAATGTTTTGGTGATATTCGATTAGTTAAATGTTGAGGTGAGTACATACAAATTAAAATTGAGCTTTAGGCAAGCAGCTGCAGCGGCTGGGCCGGCACACTCAGTGTGGCCGAGAGGAGCTACCCCATGTCGGAGGACAGAGACAGTGGCCGAGAGTGCCGGGCTGTGATGGCACAGGAACAGCTGAGAGGAGCCACCCCGCATCTGAGGTCAGAGTCAGGGGCCTGGAAGAGCCGCCCTGCGTCCGAGGTCAGGGGCAGTGGCTGGGAGGAGCCACCCCATGCTCGAGGCCAGGGTCGGGGGCCAGGAGGAGCCACCTCGCATCCGAGGCCAGGGTCGGGGGCTGGGAGGAGCTACCCTAAGTCCAAGGCCAGGGTCGAGGGTTGGGAAGAGCCACTGATTGATTAACACTCAGCACAAGTGGCTGCGATGGCTGGCGCACTCATCGTGGCCGAGAGGAGTTACCCCACATCCGAGGTCAGGGGCAGCAGCCGAGAGTGCCAGGCTGCGATGGCACAGGAACAGCCGAGAGGAGCCACCCCATGTCTGAGGTCAGGGTCAGGGGCCGGGAAGATCAACCTGTGTCCAAGGAGCAGTGGCTGCACTGACGCAGGAGGGCCTAGAGGAGCTATCTCACGTTGAAGGTCAAGAAGGGCAGTGGTGAGGAGACACCCTTCATCCAAGGTAAGGAGCAGAGGCTGTGCTTTGCTGGAGCATCCGTGNCTGAGGTCAGGGTCAGGGGCCGGGAAGATCAACCTGTGTCCAAGGAGCAGTGGCTGCACTGACGCAGGAGGGCCTAGAGGAGCTATCTCACGTTGAAGGTCAAGAAGGGCAGTGGTGAGGAGACACCCTTCATCCAAGGTAAGGAGCAGAGGCTGTGCTTTGCTGGAGCATCCGTGAAGAGATACCCCACGCTCAAGAGAGAAGAAATCCAGCTCCACCCAACAGAACTCCAAAACAAGCCTCCCTAACCAAGAAACCTNGAGGGCTGGCGTGCTGCGATTCATGGGGTCGCAAAGAGTCAGACACAACTGAGTGACTGAACTGAACTGAGGACATCACAAGTAAGGGACTGTTTATATAGATTATACATATGTAGCTGGTAAGCATCATATTCAATAATTTCGATTGTTAACAAAAAGATTATTGTCACCTTTTAAAAATAAACGATGTTTTGTTTGTGAACTTCTGCACAAAGAAAATATTGATTATCAGTCAGTTGAGCTTCTTCCCATCTCTCTCCACTTGTGTTAGACTCCTGTAGTTGTGTCAACATTGCAAGGGCTTGAAACATTGGAAGACTATTTATGTTTGGGGCAGTATTAACATCTAATATCACTGATTTACACAGAGAGACCAACTTATGTAGCTGATCTTTAGAGGCTGGTGTATTTCACAGCTGTTTCCACCTCAATCAGACAGCAAAATATGTCAAGCTGACTGGTTCTTGGCACTTTGTACAAGGTACTCTTAGGTACATGAAAAGCACACTGGAATCAGAAAAAAAAAATTTTGTAGACTGTCTTAAATACACTTGTGCAGGCAATTCACAAAGATATGTTTGCTCATCTCCTATCACATTGGTAAAGGGACACTTGGAGACTTGAGTACTGAAGGGCTCAGGAAAAGAACCCTACTCTCAATTGCCCAAATTATCTAGATTTTCTAACACCACTCTTTCTTAGATCAAGTGGGAGTAAAGTTCTTAGCCTCTGGTTATATCATTTTCTTTTTCTCAATCAAAAGCACCTTTTTTGGCCCAGTTTAGTTTTGACTCTTAATCTACTATTAATCTTTGTTTTAAAATTAATAATTAAATTATTAAATTTGGATTTAAAAATTTTTAAACTTTGGCTTTTTAAATGAATTATTTTGGTGGAAAACAAGGGATACATTGAAATATTTGGAAAAGTGACCTAGTTTAATAAACCAATGTATTACTCCACCATATATATTTTTGAATGCAGGAAAAGTATTAGCTATTCAAACTTTGCTTGTAGTTATTCTAATGTGTACTCAGATCAGTTCAGTTCAGTCGCTCAGTCATGTCCAACTCTTTGCAACCGCATGAATTGCAGAAAGCCAGATTCCCTTTCCTTCACCAGCTCCCAGAGTCCACCCAAACCCATGTCAATTGAGTCAGTGTTGCCATCCAACTATCTCATCCTCTGTCGTCCCCTTCTTCTCTTTGCCCTCAATCTTTCCCAGCATCAGGGTCTTTTCCAATGAATCAGCTCTTCACTTCAGGTGGCCAGAGTATTGGAGTTTCAGCTTCAAAATCAGTCCTACCAACGCCCAGGACTGATCTCCTTTAGGATGGACTAGTTGGATCTCCTTGCAGTCCAAGGGACTCTCAAGAGTCTTCTCCAACAACAGTTCAAAAGCATCAATTCTTTCATGCTCAGCTTTCTTTATAGTCCAACTCTCACATCCATACATGACCACCAGAAAAACCACAGCCTTGACTAGATGGACCTTTGTTGGAAAAATAATGTCTCTGCTTTTGAATATGCTGTTGAGGTCACTCTTTCCTTCTAAGGAATAAGCATCATTTAATTTCATAGCTGCAATCATCATCTGCAGTGATTGTGGAGCCCAGAAAATAAAGTCATCCACTGTTTCCACTGTTTTGCCATCTATTTGCTATGAAGTGACAGGACCAGATGCCATGATCTTCATTTTCTGAATATTGAACTTTAAGCCAACTTTTTCACTCTCCTTTCACTTTCATCAAGAGGCTCTTTAGTTCTTCTTCATAAAGAAGAACTTTCTGCCATAAAGGTGGTGTCATCTGCATATCTGAGGTTATTAATATTTCTCCTGGCAATCTTGATTCCAGCTTGTGCTTCCTCCAGCCCAGCATTTCTTATGATGTACTCTGCATATAAGTTAAATAATCAGGGTGACAATATACATCCTTGATGTACTCCTTTTCTTATTTGGAACCAGTCTGTTGTTCCATGTCCAGTTCTAATTGTTGCTCCCTGATCTGCATGCAGATTGCTCAAGAGGCCAGTCAGGTGGTCTGGTATTCCCATCTCTTTCAGAATTTTCCACAGTTTATTGTGATCCACACAATCAAAGGCTTTGGCATAGTCAATAAATCAGAAATAGATGTTTTTCTGGAACTCTCTTGCTTTTTCGATGATCCAGCATATGTTAGCAATTTGATCTCTGGTTCCTCTGCCTTTTCTAAAACTGGTCTAATAAGAAATACACTGACATATAATTTTAAGATATAAAGTGGGTTTCAATATATAAAATATCATTGTGTTTTGAAGTGTCATATTTTTGACCTGAGTTTTCCAAATGTTAGAATTCTCATCAGTTTTATTATTACCTATATATATAATAGAATATAAATATTTGAAAAAATAGTGTATTTCTAACATTATTTTTGCAGAAGTAATTATTCTACATAAAGCGATGCTTCCCATTTATTGAAGTAAAGGAATAAAATATGTGAAATTTTTGTTTGAATTCTTCTTATATGATATAAATAACCAAACTTTATGTTCAGATCCACAGGGAAATGTTTTAAATTAAGTTTTCCTTGGGTTGCTGTCCTGTGTGCAAAAATCATAGTGTGACTTTTTTATTTTTCCCCAAATTATGAATCCTCAAGAGGATTTTAATGCAATCACTGCTGGAACAAAACTTATTTAGAGTGCACAGTTTGAGACCCACATAAATGTGCTACTGCTGTAGCTTGCTAAATGCAGTGTCCCAGAAAGGAGATTTCATTCAGATTTCCATTAGGGGTTCAAAGATGTGATGCAGTTTTAAGTAGGTCTCATGACTCTACAAAATTAAGTTCTTTTTTGTGTCACTGCGATATTCTGAGAAAAGAACTATTCTGGATGATAGATGATCTGTATAATAAAGTGAATAAATGTGTTCCATTGAGGACCTCAAAAATGACCTAAGCTGATCTCTTCTTCAGACTGGAAACTTTGAAGTTTCAGTAGAATTTAAATCTTTGAGGATTTTAGTTTAACAAAACTACATTGTTAAGATGATAAATTTATAAATTTCTATTTTAAAATCTTAATAGATTTTAAATAAGGTTGGACATTTTCCAAAGAAATAACTATTAAGCTTTTATATTTGTCAGAGCAAAAGAAGTTTTAGGATCTAAGGAAGCCAAATTTAGAAAGTTACTTATAGCAACCAAAAAAATTAACATTTAAACTATTACTAACTTTGAATTTAAAACTTGAAGAAAATATGAGAATATTTTTTATTTCATTATATACCATACAAAGGTAAGGGTTATTTTAAAGTGATTTATCCCTTGTCATGACCTTTGTCCAACTGAGTGTCGGCTTCAGCTTGTTTTGGCAGCACATGATCTACATTTGGAAGCAGTAATGCCCTGAAAAGGTCAGTGTGACTCACTTTTGTATGGCTGAAAGTCATCTTTACCAAATATTTAATTGTTAAACAGATGTTGACTTCACGGGCTAACATTCAGTTTAGAACTACTTTATTCATGTCTATGGAATATAAAGCAAGGCAGTCACAGTTTGATTTATTAAGCATGAATGTCCAAAAATATTTTTTCTGATTTTGAACATTTTAGAAAAAAAATACAAATTTTAAACCTTTGTAGTGTACAATTTTGCCATATCTACATAACTAAATTCAACACATATTTGGTAGGTGCAGTTCATTCCCTTGGTCAGGGCCTATACTTAAACAAATGACTAAAATGGCATGTTAATCCTAAAGTAGCTTAGAGCAAAGAAAAGACAAAGACAAATCCTTCATCTTAGATTTTTTTTAGCATCATTGCTACCTTTAGGCATCCAAAGAAAAAATGACAGTTCTTCATTTTGGCGTCTCATACCCATTTATACATCCCTTTTAAAATAAATTGTTATGATAAATTTTAAAGAAAAACATCACTATTTTTCCATAAGGCTAAACTATGGTTTCTCCATATAGTAAAGACAATTGTAATTCAACATAAAAAGAAATAAAAATTCTTAGATTAATTGCAAAGTAACCAAGTCTAGAAGAAATAAATAAGAGCCAGGAAACTGAGTTGGCATGTTTAAATGGAGAGAAAGATTGTAAACTAAAATGTGGCCATTGAGTACAAGAGAGACACAGAATCTCTTATGTCTATTTATCTTTGAGAACTTGAAGCATTAGAAAAAATAATTCCCTTCAACTAAATGTTCTCTTCCTCTGCCCTTATTATCATTGTTTTCATTTTAACAGTCTCCAGGACTGAAGGCTTGTTCTGTTACGACCTTCCTCTCTACCATCTTGCATCAGTCAGGGCTGTTTTAAAGCTATATCTCCTGTTCTAAAGCTATATCTCCAATCTTTGCTATATGTTAGCACACTCACCCACTAGAAATAATAAGAACAACAATATCCACTCCTAGAACAGCCAGTATTTGTACGTGTCATCTCAGTTGATGCTTTCAGGAGTCCCAGAGGAAATTAAGTCAAACCTTTTTGCTTTCATTTGAAATGTTAGTAAATAAAATTTGATAACACTGAATTCCAGATCCTAATTTGTTTCTAGCTTCTCAAGCTTATCAAGCCTTTCCCGGTGAAACATACAGAGAACCTTCTATAAATGCAGAAAGCTCAAATCAGTCCTAACCTCAACCAGATTCTGAGCTAACATTCTATGCAAACTAGTTTTCTTGGACTCAGAGCTTTCTCAGCTCCATTTCATAGTACAGGAAACTTTTGCTTCACTTTATTCTATGATTTACCCTCTATTTTATGTATTTGAAACTGCAATTCAGCAGGACTGGTTCAAGATGTGAATACCCCTCACAAACCCTACCATATTAAAGTAATCACTTATCTTTTTATTCTCCTTTGTAAACCAGCAAGTCTCATTGGACATCTCCATTTCACCATACTTCAATCCACCACCAGCTTGTTCATGCACTTGGCCATACATGTGCCATATTCAGGCATCTCCTTGTTTTGCCCTCTCATTAGACTAGCCACGAATCCTTCATTTTCTTACATTTGGATATTTTTTCCTGTGTGAATGAGAGATTCACTCAAGCCATTCCCACCTCCAAGGCTACTAATCCTCCTAACTTTGTTAAGCTGCCCATGCTTTATCTAAAATTTGGACTCTATTTTTGTTTCTTTAGCAGATAATGGCTCCAGTCTTTTTTTTTTTAATTAAGCCTATAACAAAAACTGTCTAACTTAATGAGATAGTACAAAAATTCAAAGATACACAAACACACTTAAATACATGTATTGGGTAATACCTTTTGCAAGTAAATATGCAAGTGTCTGCATTCTGAATTTTCTATTTTTCCTGTTTTATTCTACTATAGTCTGTGTTTTATTCTAACATTTTATTTCTAAATAAAAGATCAATGATAAATCAAAATCAAATGTGTTTTATTACTTGGTAAATGGCTCACACTCCACAATTTGATAGGCAATGCTGTACCTGACTTTAGCAGTGTTCTACCCAAGAAAACATTTACCCAGAGAATAATATCTCCTGCTCATTGGGCTGGTAAAATCTTTTGCCTCAAATTTAGGAACTTCTGACCAAATTTCAAATAAATATGCATATCTTCCAATAGAAGTTTAAAAAAAAAGGTGATAATAATTTATTTGCAGGGCAGCAATGGAGAAACAGACATAGAGTCTTAAGTCTTATGGGCATAGGGAGAGGGGAGGAGAGGGTGAGATATACGGAAAGAGTAACACAGAAACTTACATTACCATACATAAAATAGCCAATGGGAATTTGCTGTATGTCTTAGTAAACTCAAACAGGGTCTCTGTATCAATCTAGAGGAGTGGGATGGTTAGGGAGATGGGAGAGAGATTCAAAAAGGAAGGGATATGTATACATATGGCTGATTCATACTGAAGGTTGACAGAAAACAAACAAATTCTGTAAAGCAATTATCTTTCAATTAAAAATTAATAAATTTAAAAAAGAAAACATATATTAATCAGAAACATATACACAAAAGTCAGAAAGTCAGAAAGAAAGAAAAAAATACATGAATGACTACCATTTTATCATCAGTTCATAGGACAATTATAATATTATTAATAAACTTTTTAGCTGTTGCTTTTTTCTAAAATCTATTTGTAAGATACATGAGAGCAGATAATTTGTTTTATTAATTGGTGTAGCTCTGTGTCTAGACAGATGTTGGCATTCAAATATTTGTGGAATGAATCAATCAATGAATCAGTGAATGTTTGGAAGAGGCTTAGTTGATTATTACTCATTCATGCAGTCTCTCACTCAGTAACCACCTGATGAATACTCATGATATGTTAGTCATTGCTCATTCTTGGTACATTGTGCAATTAACTCAAACCAAGTCCTTATTTTTATGAATCTCTTGAACTACTAGAATATTAAACAATAGATTAATACTTACCCTTGCTATATGTGGAGCTCTTATGACATGCATGTTAATTTGCTCCTTGTCAATCAGCCAATGAATATTTAAAGAGAATGTAAAATGTGTTGTATTGTTCTAGGCCTGGGAGATGGGGAAATAGAATGACAGGCAAGAAAAATCCTTTAATTTCAAAGAGCAAACAGTTCACTGGGGCAGGATAGAAACACAGTAGAAACAGATAGACAAATAAGATAAAGTAAATGACATTAGATACTGTGAAAAAATAAAACATGGTCAAGAGATATGGAATAATTTGAGAGGAAGGGGTACATTAGAAGAAAGAGTGAGTTCTACTTCTAAAGTTCTAATGAGGTGGATGAAACTGGAGCTGATTATACAGAGTGAAGTAAGCCAGAAAGAAAAACACCAATACAGTATACTAACACATATATATGGAATTTAGAAAGATGGTAATGATAACCCTGTATGCGAGACAGCAAAAGAGACACAGATGTATAGAACAGACTTTTGGATTCTGTGGGAGAGAGAGAGGGTGGGATGATTTGGGAGAATGGCAGTGAAATATGTATACTATCATGTAAGAAACAAATCGCCAGTCTAGGTTTGATACAGGATACAGGATGCTTGGGGCTGGTGCACTGGGATGACCCAGATAGATGATATGGGGAAGGTGGTGGGAATGGGGTTCAGGATTGGGAACTCATGTACACTCGTGGTGGATTCACGTCAATGTATGGCAAAACCAGTACAGTATTGTAAAGTAAAAAATAATTTAAAAAGAAAAAAGAAAAAAAAAAAGAAAAAGAAAATCACATACACAAAAATAAATAAATAAATAAAAACTACTGGAAGTCAGTGGGGAAACTGAAGAGGCAAAAATCTACAATTTTCTTTCTCAATTCAGACACAATATTTGTACTGTTCAAAGTTTGAAGGAGAAAAAATATTTCATTATTGCTGGCCATTCATCCTCCATGAGGTAAAAACTCACAAAAATTTAAAACAAAGAGAAGAAACACAGTCTTCTTTTTTTATGCAAGCAAGGTTAATAAGAAGTATTTTGCTGGAAATGAAGACAGAGTATTAAATTGAACCCATGCTTAAAGGGAAACAGTGATTACGACATGTATTTCTCATATCAGAACAATTTAGATAAGGAATAACTGGTAAGCAAACATTCTGTATTATAAATGAAAAAATCCTGAAAGGATTATTGTTGTCTTTTTCACTGAACACATCAGCAGGAAAATTATTCAGCCTCAGGCAGAGAAAACAAACATCAAGTAGAACAGCGTTGCTGTTTGGATTCTTCTCTTATCCTCAAAGATTTTCATGTTTTCAATATTCATTTCTTTGTATGTCACCTTCCAGTACATATCTTTATGTCTTGTACACACTCAGTCTGTTCATTTTTGATTGTTACCATTGCAAACTTCTAGAACCTTAAGCATATCAAGGACAAATATTTTTCCTGAAATAATATTATGATTCATAAATGGAAAAAAATAAATACAACTTGAACAAACCTGAAATAAATGTATATAAGTAGACTGTTTTAACACTTTACATATATAAACAATATTTTATTTTCTTGGAAGTCAGAAATAGACAGTATTTAGTATGCTTTGGATGATGTTACAGTAATCTTCCAGTAAAAGCAAGCTAAATAGAAAAAAAAAAAAAAAGGAAGAAGAAAGTAAAGCAATTTTATTACAAATTCATTCTGAAAAGCAAAACAGAAATACACTTCCTTAAAATCAATCCTTCACTATTTGCTTTCTCTGCTTGTAGCATAAGGTTCTTGACCTTCAAGGGGTTCATTTCCTGAGTTCTCAAGAGAGCAGACCTCTAATTCTGGCCAGTGGAAGACTATAGAGGGAGACAGCTGCGGGGGTCCAGCCTCCGCGGGGGTCCAGGGGATTGACGGGATGAACGGCGTGGTGAATTGACAAGAACGGAGACTAGCCTCTTTAGGACACAGCCGATTTTATTGAATCCACTTGAACTGAACGGAGACTGGCCTCTTTAGGACACAGCCGAATCTACTGAACTGAAAGGAGACTGGCCTCTTGGGACACAGCCAATTTTATTTTTCTCTCCCAAAACTCTTTTCTAGACTCCATATACCTTTTTTAATATCAATTATTAACGATAGACCATCATTTTTCCTTCTTTCTTGTGACTAGGTAACAATCTGTTTTCTTTCTATTTCTCTGACTCTTTGGGGAAAATTTCAACAAAGTCAGTTTGGATACAAAATCTTCTTGCCCTTTTGGGCTGGAACAATAATCAGTTTAAGTGTTCTGTTTTCTTCTACACTCCTTAGGCGGCCTTTCCATTCTTCTGGTCTTGCTGCTGCCCCTCTTGTTTTTTCTCTCAGATCAAATATCAGGTGATTTATTTACAGGTTTCAGC